>APKU01000087.1:0-19180 GCA_000472125.2 Hirsutella thompsonii MTCC6686
CCCCCCCCCACCCTTTTACCTCAAAGGTGCTGTCGTCAGGGGTCCTGCGCGCGAATTTTCAGGGGGAGTCATGGATTGCCGTTTGCGGGTTCGTCGGGTAGATAGAGGGCGAAAATATGACGGCTAATGATGGCGATGATGATGATGATGATGATGATGTGCTGTCCGGTTCGTATCTGACGAAAAAGAGAGATAAAGGGGGCAGGAAGGCACAGCCCGGATGACAAGTGACCGCCAAATCCAATCGAGTGACAGTTGCACGATCCAGTAAAGGAGCTTTCTCGCGTTTCAAATCGTCCCATGCGGAGCCGTGTTTGACGGGCAGCAGTGGTGAATCACGGGCTCTCGGTTGGGTCTTTTCATTTTCTCCTTCTCTTCTCCTTTGACCATCCAGTCCATATCGGCGGGTCGCACGACGTCGGAGAGTCAATCAAGAACATGAAGCAGGGAAGGGCGCAGCCTATCGTCGAGTTACAGGAGACGTTGCATGTATGAATACGTAAGTTACAGTACTGTAATTACTTTGGTAGTACAGGACGTGTGTGAAAGTGTCTGTTGTGCATTGCAGACTTGCGCGATAATGCTTGATGACTCTTTCCACGGACACGATATTCCCCCTCTGCCCTTGGATTCGAACTCCCCTCGTTGGCCGAGAGAATTCAATTAATCGTCAAAGCTAAAGCAGATTTAAACCCGACAACCGAGCATGCAAAGATTCCACAAGAAAAAAAAACCTTCGGCAATGCCCTCGTAGTTCAAGAACCACAGTTAATCTCTTCCCGCAGCGACGCTTCTTTTGTTTACATCGAGACTCCCTCCATGTAGGTAATTAATTAATACCCGCAGACGGACACCAAGGGCACAAGGTGTCCCCACCTGTGATTGATTGACAAAGGAGCGCTGCTGTCCAGTCAAAACTTACAAGCAGCCCGGCAGCAGGGAAGACAGCTCAAGCGGCGTCGCTTGAACCCCCCTCCTGAAAAGACGAGGATCCCCTGAGCTCGAGAAGCCGCTATAGAGAACGTTGAAGCTTAATACAGTAAGTTACAGAACACCACCCTCTCTTTTGATGATACATAAGCTACGGTAGAGTACCGTTACTGTGGTGGGGGCGGAGGGACACATGGATGGAGACGGATAAGTACAGGAGAGCCGCCGACGCAAATTGGCAATTTCAAGCAGCCGAGATCCTTTCTGTTTTTACTCCCGCCTATTCGTCTCTATTCGTAGATTTCAAGTAAACATGAAGAAACGGGTACGTACAAAGAAAAGTAAAAAAACTTTGCCAATAATCTTTTGACAGTAACTTAAGTTGCAGTACGTATCGGACGTGTACTGTTTTGCATCCCCCCCCCTTTACGCGATGAAAAGATGGTGCACTGGGAAAATGCGATGACCTCCCGTCGCAAATCGTATGGGCAATGGGCAATCGACGATTTTTGTTTCTGTATGCGATTTTCGTGCTTGCTCTAGGGAAATGGAGCCCGGCTCTGTGCTCACTCACACAAGAAATCTAGACTCTCTCCCCCATTCGGTTGTGGAGTGATCAATCAGTAATACACCAGATTATCCGGAAATAAACGTTGTGTAGAGCAACCAAACACATCCCGTCGCACAGAGACTCAAGGCATCGAGCCTCGCAACGTGCAACGGACAATAGGCATTGCGGGAGGGGAAGGTTTTGCGCTTATGCTGATGTGAATCGAGATTTCGCCGCAATCGGATCGTCTTGATTCCCTCCCTTTTTACTCCATGCAGCACACACACACACACACGCGTCCCCCGAGTAAGCCCCAAGTCCGTTCCCTTCTTAGCCCTCGTTTGACGTAACAAGGTCTGAAGAGTCTGCAGTTTAAAAATAAAAAACAGGTTCTCTGTCCGCGGCAAATGGCCAGACCTTGCAGTGCGCAGCCGCGCGTCTAGAAGAATCGATCTATGTATCCCCATTTCTTTCCCTTGATTTCTACGCGTGCCGTCATCAAAATCGTCACTCGTCCTTTTTTTCCGCACGGGTCCCCCTCTGACACGCCCCAAATCCAATGGTTGCTCCATCCACCTCTCTGCGTCGCCAGTACAATGCCATCGATTGATGCTATTGAATGCACAAGTAACTTACAGTACAGGTAGGGTGACCAAAGGTGTCACCGTCGGGCTAGCGAGGCCTTGCAAGTTCTACACTACAGTACGTGTCACCCAAACCTTCAAAAAGGCCAGCCTTGTGCCTGAAGAGTTCTTGGTCGTGTGAACCGTCGCCCATGAGTGTCCGTGTGTAAGTGTGTGTGTGTGTAACTGAACGCGTGGTCGAGTCTTCTCCAACCTGCGCCCCTCTCAGGTACGACGACACACATACACACACATACAGTACATGTCCACCTTCGCTACCCATCCGCCCAACGAAAGAAAGAGAGTTGAGGCTAGAACCAAGGCCCGAGTCCTTCTAGACGACGGAGTCGGACAACGGCGACGTGTGACGAAAAAGTGTTTTTTTTTTCGGATCATGCTGGGATTTGACGACTCGACCAAATTGACGACTCGACCAAAGAAGTTGAGAGAAACGGTCGAACAGCTGGCGACGCGCCCATCGATAATGCAACCCACACGCACCAGTCGTCGTCACACACCCACACCTTCGGATTTACCCAAAGCCTCATGGAAAACATGGTCTGTTCAAACATGCCACTTGTTCGGGACCAGCCTCGGCCATTTCTCCCATCAGCCCAACTTTGCCATCCTGAAAGTCAAGAATAATCTCTCAAGATGCCCGAATACCCGGTAGCCATATGTGGTGTATCAATTCTTCTTTATTTCTCAATCTCGCCATCTACCCATCCATCCATTCATTCATCCATTGCTACATCGACGGCGTGGCGAGTAGGCTGTGGAAGATCAGCCTTGCAGCGTTCCTTCTGGAAAGCCCCATCGTATCAGCGTCGAATCGCACCCGGCCCTCGCTTCCCGTCGGGCGTAAAGAAGTGATGTGCTTGCAGCTTTCAACGTCTTCCTTGTAGGTTAGGTTACAGTACGGTAACTGGATCCTCGGGCGGGTAAGCAGGCCCTGACCAGGCGCAAAAACCAAGGCAGTGGCCATCGCACAAAAGACGGTCTCGTGCTGCTCGCATTTCGTACCACCTCTTCTCCCCCCTTTTTGCACCCTGCTTCCTTCAGTCGTCGCATTGTTCGAAGCCATTCATTCAAGGAAATCGACATTTGTGGGGCAGGTTCTGTCCTTGGTTCGCATTTTCCCCAGAATCGCCAAGCCCCATGTCTCATCCAGACTCTCGATGCCGCCCGTTGCCCGGCGCCACGGCCGCTTCGGCGCCTGGACGCATTAACCTCTAAAGACCTCAAAGCATGCAACTTACTGTACAGTATAGTGAATGCATAAAAGGAGAAGAAGCAGATTCGCGCAAATTTGACCTGTCACCACGACGAGGTATGGTGCATCGATGTTGCCCCGACGCGAAACCAATCTCTTTTGTTCTTTCATTGCTGTTGGGTGTCACTGCTCTGTGCTCGGCGTCTGCCTTGCCGAGCCAACTTTGCCGTACGCCTCGTTCCAGGTGAAAGTTGGTAACGCTGAAACGATGCCCAGATGTAAACTGATCGTTCCAACCACAGTGTACAGTACTGCTGGGGGAGTCTGGGACCCGCCGGATACGGCCGCCGGCGGGTCCATGCGTGCCGGGCGAGGCCGATAACGACGGAGGCTTTCGAGTCCCGACGCGAACCAACTCGACCCGAGTCTCATAGCCCCACTAGCCGCAAAGACGTCACTGGCTTTCCCTTCAACACGCTGAATGTGACGCTTGAAACGTTGGCTAGTCGGGATACGTAGCCTACATCTGTCCATACGTGAATTACCTAACTTACATTTTATCTACTGTAATAATCGTAGGCAAGGCGGCGTGAATATGGACGCTTGCGGCTCAGCCCGTTGACGTCGCTCGCGACAACTGGAAGCATCACAGTACGGCAGGTTTGTGCATAGGTAGGTTAGCTTCAAATAGGGCGAAAAGGCACTGGCGGCAGCTATATCGCAGCAATTGGAAAGAAACAAGTGTCCAGCTCACTTGCTTACGCATACGAGGCCTGATGAACAGCGGACTGTTATACCGAGCTCTCTCCTACTGCTTCTTCGCTGGGTGGCTTGCCGCCAAGACTAATCTGTCCTTTTTCTGGATCATGCTGGAGTGGAAGCAAGGCCGCTAAAAGGCGATCGCGTAGAGTTTGATAGGGCTTTAGATCAATAAGTTTTATACGAATAGAGAGAGAAGGTTGTGCTATGGGTGGCATAGCAGGGTCGAGAAGCATATCCAGGAGCGAGCAAGGGACATGTGCCGTGTAGAGGTAGACATGGTCTTTCTCTGCAAAGGAGACGAGTACTTGTGCCTAAATATATGTCAATTCTGCACGATGATGACACGTTAGAATCTACTATACATACCGAAATAGACTTTGAAGAGCTTTCCTCCTTGTTGTAGTTTCCACGCGCTCGACCGTGGAGGAGTGCTTCTTGAGCCATAGCAATGAGGAGCGCGACAATGTATGGATCACGGGTGGGATCCTGAGGCGTGATTTCTTCCAAGCGTCGTGCGCGCAAGGCATGAGGAGCTATGTATTGCTTGTTTGTGTCTCTAGCTCGAAATCGACAGTCGAGTCGCGGAAACAAGGCTTCTTCACGTAGAAACTGGATGCGCTTCTGGTCGATATATATGGCCACTGCTGGCTCGTTGGGCTGCTGACGGAGTCGAAACCAGGCACACTCGAGAACAGAGCGCGCACGTCGATTGAAAATGAAGCGAAGATTTGCTCTTTGTACAGTCGGGATCGCGTCAGCATGTCCGTCAATCCAACATGTCCAAGTTGGCAGTGAAAGAGACTGAACTGACTTGGGCAGTAGTGGACACTCGTCGCTTGCGATCAAGCCTACGATGCACTTCTCACGGTAAACAATCCCGGTGCGGTTGGCAAGCAGTCTCAATATAATGCCTCCGTCGCGCTTGCCGGTGAAGTGAAACGAGGCAATCGGGGACGCAGGAATAGGGTCGTCAAAAGAGCATCGCAGCAGCTCCAGTTGCCGCTCCGTCCAGTACAGCGGCTCCACGAGCAGCCGCTCTCTGCAGTACTGCTGGGCCAGTTGGTTGATAGACAGGCCGCGGCAGGCGTTGGAGGCTCCAGACGGCGGTGACATGGCATTGCCGCCGTTGATAACGAGCAAAGGTTCGGACCTGGTTCGACGCGTCGACGTGGACAAAGAGGCGTGACCTGGAGATCCATCAAGGTGCAGCCGCGATGTGGCCGCCGATGCTCCGTACATTGGTTTGGAAGTCGCGTTGAGTATTACGTAAGTACGTACTTACTGTAGAGGTGGAAGTCTACGATGGCCAAATAACTCCAAGATGCGCGATTGTAATTTCTCTTCCTATCTATCAGATAAACCAACTTGCAGGTTAACATATAAAAAGTTATGAAAACTTATTGATTTATGGATTTGATATCCTAATAGCTTGATTTTCCTATTGAGGATCAGCTTGTGCATATCTTTCATCTCTCTAAGTCGGCCAGAAGGAGCTTTTTTGGTTGGCTCTTTTCCCCTCAGGAATTCACGCAGAGGAAGACAATCCTCGGCCCATGGAACAGGTCGTAGTTGCAACAACCGAAGCGAGCGCTGTCTCCACGCGTACTGTAGCTTTATCGATTTCATTCACGTTGTCTCATGCTTTTACGCACATATCCGTAGATCTGCTTGAGTGGTTCGACACGCCTCACGTAACTTACAGTATGTATACACAGTATCGTAGGGTATCCCGCTGACTCGCATCCTCGGTGATATTATTTCACTCGCATCCATGATATCAGCGTCTTCCCATGCAACCTATGACTGACGCGCGATATATGAGCATCTGAGTCCTTTACCTCCAACGGGTCGGAATCTTTCTCGAGGTTCATGGCCGTGGCGGATAAGGCAGCTCCTCAGGATTGGATCGAAACAGGCTGGCCAGCCTTGCGTAGATGGCAATGTTGCGGGCCAATGGCGCCCGACACCGAGCATCATTCGCTTTCCCTCGTCTAGCACGTTTTGATCGGCCTCGAGTGCATTGGGTGACCTGTCAGGACTGCGTCGAGGGCTGCATGTCCCGGCCTCCTCCAGACCCTGGTTTCTTGCCGAGGGCGCCGGGGCGCAGCGGACGGCTGGGGATGGCCAAACACTGAAGGAAGGGCTCGCCAATAATCGGCTCAAATCGAGGCCAGGCACCACTTGTCATGGCAGTCGCCCTACTGTACAGTACGAGCACGCGCATGCGGCTGAACGCATGGTCGCCAAGAACGCATGGCCCAAAGGGCGCTATTGTGCCGCCCGCCCATCGCGCAAACCATTCTGCTCGACACTCCCGGCTCGCCGTCCAACCTGGGATTATTTGGCGAGACGCGTGGTGTCGGTCTGCAAGTCAACTCATAAATGACATCGTCGCCCGCGAGCATCCCGGTCCAACAGGGCCTCGGCGGACGGGCAGGCCAAGGGAAGCAAACCGGTTTGGTTGGCAGTGGTGCCGGATCTCGCTTGCATCAGCATCAGGGGCTCGTAACGCTCACTGCGCACGTTGTCCGCAGGTCGCACATCTGATGACGTGCCACCAGGACATCAAGGAGTCGAGCTGGCAGCATCGTAACGGACCGGCTGGCATGACCTCACTCAACCTTCAATACTGTACACCCCGCTGCCGCACAGACCCCCAGAGTCCAGCTGGGCGGTTCTCGACGGACCGAAAACTGCAAGTATTCATGCCCTTACTTGGGTGGCATCCCTTTGGAGACCTTGCAGATCCGGATGGCGATCTTGTCGCTGTAAAACGGCCCCTCCTGCTTCTCCCTAGGCAGCACTGGAAAATTGATAATCTCGACGTTGAGGTCATTCTGCTTGCACGCACCGAGAAAGGTCTCGAGCGTCTCCTCATTACGCTGCGTCTCTGCGATAAAAGCATCGGCTTTGGGATACATCTCGAGAAGATCGGTCAAGGTTCTAACGAGCGCCGGGATCACTCTTCGGTCGTACGTGACGTCGGCACCAATAATGACATCAAACGGCCGGCCGCCATTCCATCGCTCCTTGTCCGACGCGATCAGGGCGTGGCCCCAATGAATACGCTCGAGACTGATGCGTGACGAGTCCTGGATGGCATTGAGGAACAAGTTGTCTGCAAGATTGCTCAAGACGTCCTCAGACCCGTCCGTGGCGAGGGCGTGAGTCGAGGACAACCACTTGGTGCAGAGGATGGATAGATAGCCTGTGCCTGACCCCAGCTCAAACACGCTCTTAGCAGCGACCAAGTCCGGGTGCAGGCAAAAGTACTGTCCAAGGTGAAGCGCAGCCTCCCACGTCCTCAGGCCTGTGGTCCCTCCGGCCGAGATGAGAGCGCGGTTCTCGAGCAGCGTGACTCCAGGGTCTCCCCAGGCGACTCCCTCATCTTCGTGAGCATGGGCAAGCAGCGGCAGCCGATACGTGACGTAGAATTTCTTTTGCGCCACTGCCGTTTCCGGCGGCAATGATGAGGCGAGAAGCTCAGCGAGAGACGACATGAGGTTGTCAGAGACGGCCTTTGCAAGCTGGTCAGACTGACATCTTCAGACCTCTCTACGCGTACAGACAGACCGCGCTGGGACGAGTCACACTTACATGCTCGTCCCAGTCGCTTATGGCAGCCTCGATGCGAGTCACGAGCTGCTTGAGCGCCCGGGCCCGATATCTTTCAGGAGGGCCGTACGGGACGGCTCCGTCGGCGAATAGCCTCTCGTAGATGGCATCCTGGACCTCTGCCAGTTTCAGGACTTCATGGGGAGGGAAGTCAATTTCCAGTTCCAGCTGGACATATTGATGACAGAAGCGATCCACTTGCGTGAGCCATGGTTCAATCATTCTGGGCGCGCTCGCGAGGCTGTGGATACCTCTGTGGGCGGAGTCATTGACGATGCTCTGTGAGGGGCCGAGCTGGTGTTGGTCGGCTCTCCAAGATGGCCGAAGATGACCCGGAGACCTCAAGAATTAGTTCACGTGATCAAGCGGTGAAATGTTCGAAAATTGTGTGGCCCCACATGCGCACAAAGGCAAGCACACGTGCACCACAAGCGCCCATTTACTTAGGGTTGGACCCAGTTAAGCGACACGGACGGGTCGGAATTTTCGCTCCCCTAGGCGCAGCATCGTGCGGCGAAGCCCTTCAACCCCATTCCCCTTCGACGCAGAGCCTTTCTCCCTCGCCAGCACCCACCCCAGAGGCAGCATCGCAACGACCGCAACCATGGCGGACAACGACAGCCCCGTTACCCTGCGAACCCGCAAGTTCATCCGCAACCCTCTGCTGGGCCGCAAGCAGATGGTCGTGTGAGTCTCCTTCAAACCGTCCCGCCGGAAGCCCTGCCGCCCCAGACCTTGATATGGCCCCGATGCCAGACGTCGCCCCCCTCGCCGAATGCTCGACCGCGAAGCCAGAACCACCTGTCGCCAAGATTCGAACCAGTCCGCAACGAAGAGTCGCGTCGTAGGAGCTTTCTTGGAGGCTGCAATGGAATGGCTTTGCGGTCGAGCGTGACGAACGGGACAAACGGCGCTGCACAACCTGCCTTACCAGCTCCGCCGCCATCGAACCGAGCAGACCGAACGCGAGAAATGACCGAGTGCTGATTCTTTCGCCTGCAGTGACATCCTCCACCCCAGCCGGGCCAACATCTCCAAGGAGGAGCTCCGGGAGAAGCTGGGCGGCATGTACAAGGCCCAGAAGGACCAGGTCCAGGTCTTCGGCCTGCGAACCCAGTACGGTGGCGGCAAGACGACCGGCTTCGCCCTCATCTACGACTCCCCCGAGGCCATGAAGAAGTTCGAGCCTGCCTACCGCCTGATCCGCGTTGGCATGGCCACCAAGCCCGAGCGTGCCAGCAGACAGCAGCGTACGTTTCTTCCCTACCCGACGAGCCGCAGCGGCGACCGCGCCATCTCCGCGAGAAGCGGCACCTTGCGAATAATTCTCCCTCTGTCGGACCGTGTGCTGACAATGGTGGCGAAACAGGCAAGCAGCGCAAGAACCGACAAAAGACGCTCCGCGGCACGGCAAAGGTCAAGGGCGCCAAGGCCAAGAAGGAGAAATAGACGCGATAAAGGATGGCGGTGGCGCTCGTCGTTGTTGCAGCATGCCCCAGGGCTCGGGGCACCATCGTCGAGGGGCCGCGGCGGCGGCGACGACGACGTCGGGCGTCCCGCTGGACCCCCGCGGGGGTCGTGGTGGACGCAGGGACCCGACCGGCGCGCGGGGACCTGCCGGCGCATCATCATCATTGTCATGGCCACCACCCGGGAACACGACTGGGGCCCTTGTTGAGGGCGCGGCCCCGATGGGCTGCCTTGCGTACGCTAGCATGAAATCAAGGGTGTTTGTCAATTTTTTTTTCTTCGGAGAACAATCAGGACAGGGAAAAGAAAGGGGTATCCGAAATCTTGCCCCTACGTACAATTCTCGTCTGTGTGTCACGCAAGCCCAACCGTGGACGGTTCCCGTGGTCTTTTGTCGATCAAGCGTGAGAAAACGTGTTGTTCTGTTTGCGTCTCATTCATCTGATGATATCATTGACATGCGCTGTCCCGACCAGCAGCTGGGTATCTAGTAGGTCCTCCCTCCATGGCGACGAGACGCCGTCGTCGCCGCCTTTCCCGAATCTTCTATGACTTATATACACTCAGCTCCAAAGCTCCAGTCTGATGATCTTGGAAAATGCGCAGCCAGTGACGCATCAAGCCCGACTCCAACGCCGTTTAGAACGCTAAGCCCGCTGGGGGGCAAGCAAGCCGCAGCCAAATTAAAGCACATTCAACGCCATAACCCCAGACCCAAATGCAGTGTCGTCAAGTCATTCCTCATTAACTCACAGTTCGTGATTTGCTGTTGATCCACAGCACATGGTTTGATGTTGATCCGCAGCACATGCTATATCATGCCCAGAACAAAGACAAAAGCAAGACAGCCCACGGCAGTCACGACAGCAGCCGTGCTGGCCGGCGTCGCGGCTGCTGTCACTGCCGTGGCGGCGGACCGGACGATGGGTATATGCCACCCGCAGTGCATGCTCGCGGCGCCATCTCGCGACCGGCACTCGTAGTACGTCTCCTGGCGGTACCCCTGCTTGGCGAGCACTTCGTCCTGGTTCGGCGCGGGCGTGACGATGGGCACGTACGGCGGCGGACGGCCTGGGGTCTCTGCTGCTGCTGCTGCTGCCACGGCGGGACGCAAGGCCGCCCACACATCGGCGCCAGCAACTGGTGTCGGCTTCGGCGATGTACGGCTCGCGTCCAGTGCGTTTTCAGCAAACGGCTGCGTCAGTTGTTCATGTTCTCGGGTGACTGCTGCGAGCGACGTCGTTGCCGTTGCCGACGTGGACAGAGCTGGGTTCGAGAACTGGAGCCGGCCGAGTGCGCCGGCGCACAGGACCGATATTGAGAGGTAGATGTTCAATCTCATGGTAAAATATTCAAGGCGTTGTCAGCGAGGGGTGAAGTCGAGCCATCAAGTCCTCTCTTTCCCAACTCAAAGACGGAGTAGTAAGAGGATCTTTGTGTATGCGCAGCTGTTCAACGTCCACTTTCCTTTACCATCAGAACCCTGACAAAGGCAACAGGAAGAAAAAGAGGTGGATTTATCGTAAGAAGCAGTGAGGCATCTCATATACCGTGACCCCTCCCTCTTTCTTCGGAGTCTAAGGACGTCAGGTGGGCTGGAGTTTAAGTCCCCCCCTCCGTGAGACCGGTGACCCCCCCTTCAAGAGTCACGGCTCTCGGTCGGTCCCTCGTGAGCTGCCCGGCCGAGTACTCGTACAAAAGTAGACGTACAATATCTTAGTCAAAAAGAAAGGAAAAAAAGGTGTGTGTGTGTGTGCGGGTGTTGCGGCAGCCAGCCAAGACGGCCGCGTAGGTAACTTGATCAAACGCGGGGTTCGATTGGGGGGGAAAGGGAAGAAAAAGCCCGGTCCGGCCGAGTGCCAAGAGAAGCCGGTTCTTGATTTCTCTCTGTCTTGGCTTCAGTTGTTCCTTTTCTGAATTCACTCGTCTCTTTTGGTCGTAATCTTTTTTTGTCTTGGTGTCACTCTGGGCTCTTCAAGGAGTGGTGGTTGCGCGGCGAGGAGGACACGACGCCGATACGTGCTCCGCTGGGAAAAGACACGAAATGGGAGTCGGACCCCAAGGCGGAGATTTCTTGCGAGATGATGTTAGGATCGGGCATGTGCAATATTGAACAGGGAAGAAGAGTCTTGAAATTGCTGCGTGAGAGATGCTTGATCAATAGTTACGAGAGAAAAGTCGCTTAGTACAAGATGAAAGGGCTCGAAACAATAAATGGGATATATGTGGATTAAAACTGTGATGAAATCGTAAGTGGTCAAAAGAAATGAGAATCACGAGAGGAGATGGCTTCTTTACATGACCCAGCCGGGGAGAAAGAGCCGATGGACAGGCATCATCGAATTGAATCGCGCAGGACTCCGGCTTCCAAGTCGCAGCGCCACATGCACGTTAAAGACCTACAATTTGGAGATAATGGATGGAAGCCTCCAGTCTCATCCGCTCAAGTCTCAAGCTTCTGTAAAACTGGTATCCCAAAGACCAAACGTCCAGATGCTCTCTTGAAACCGACGAAAACATGAAACGAAAAGAGAATACGCAGCCAAAAGGAAAAGAAATGGCTTACAAACGAATCAACACTTTGCAGCAGGACATGTCCCACACACATTCTCGACGTTTCATTTCCAATAACGAGAGAGTCCCGCAAAGAGCAGCTGTAAACTAGTCACCAATCATTAACCACGAGAAACCCAACGCCGAAACCGCCCCCATGACCCTTGCCCATGCATCTCCAAATACTCACATACAGAACCATTGTACGGTCCAGTATCAACGTCATTTCCCAAAGGCCAAGCACAACCTCATCGACAAAGTACGGCCAGTCGGTCAGCCACGTCAAACACGCGAGGAACCAAATCGCCATGCCCCGTGTTCGTTATGTACATTTCACTGACTACTTATGTGGTCGTCATCATCGCATTGTAGCTATCCATAGACGTACATACATACATCTGCAGTATGCACCTAATGCCAACTATCAGCCCCGTATGTGCTCTCATCTACACTTTGGGCCTTGTAACCCTGGAAGTCAGGCTACCTAAGCAAAATAGCAAGTTCAAGAGCTCTCTTCTGTCTCTCGTCTCAAATACAAGAGGGCTATGGAGAACCCTCGCAATGCAATCAAATGCAAATGTTCCATTTCCCAACGCCGCTGAGATTTTTCCTTGTTCGGCAAGTCTCAGATCAATGCTGCAAACCGAGGCCTGTGCCAAATCGTTCTTGGAAAAATGCAAAGTCGTCATATACTTCGAATTCGCTCTCCGTCTGCGCTGTCTCGCTTCAAGTCGACACTTCTCCCCGTCTACGACCGGTCGCTCAATCCCCTTTTCTTTGCGTTCGGGGGCATCTGCAGGACTCGAACGTCCGTCATGTCGTTCCAGCTGGGCATCGACCTCATCCCGTCGTCCTCGCTGTCGTCCTCGCTGTCCAGGTCAGGTCCCTCAAACTTGCCGTAGACGCGCTTGCCGGTGTGGACGTCGTATTCTCTAATCCGCGTCTCACGGTCCCGCACCGCCAGCTGTACTTGAATCGGTCTCTCGTCCTTGTTCGTCAGGAGTCGGCCAGTCTTCTGCATCACCTGTGGCTGCCAGTTGGTCTCCTTGGAGATTCCGAGCTCTTTCCACGTAAGAATCATGCCTTCTAGCGCGTCATCAGGCCCTACCTCGGGCAAGGACCTCAAGTCGGCAGGCAGAGGCGGGAAATCGTCCACAGGTGCCAGGGCTTTGTCTCGGGCTTCAATGTGCTCGTCTTCGTCTTCAAATTCTCCATCGGCATCGGCAAAGTCTCCTTCATAGTCAGGCTCTTCGTATCCTCCATCGGCATCGGCAAAGTCTTCCTCATAAACGGGCAAATCATTGCCCTCTTCGCCTGCGTATTGGTGGTTGAGCGTATGAGCTCGAGCAGCTTCTTCGGCGGCTATGACGTCTTCGTAGTCTGGCAGGCCGAGATTGTTTTCATCCGCGACAAAATTCATAAAGATGTCGCGTATGGGGCTCTTTCGCGGTCCCGCGTCTTCGTCCAGGTGAACCCCAGAGTCCTCGAGCCCGGGGTAATGGTTGTCAAGGTGCTGAGACTGGTTCATGGATCTATGTGCCTCGTGATGCTCCTCGTAAGGCTGCTGATGCTGGCGCGTTGATTTGTGATATCCATCTGCGTTGCAATCGTCGTTAAACTGCTGAGAGTGGTGGGATGATTCATGGTGTGTGTCTGCGAAATAACCGTCGTCGTATTTTCGAGACTTGTGCGCTGGCCGACCATGTTCATCATCGTACTGGCCTTCGTGAAACTCTTGAGACTTGCGCTTCGATCTGCGGTGCTCGTACCCGTTGTTATCATCCTCGTAGTACCCGTCGTCGCAAGAGACTTGAGATTTGCGCTTTCGTCTGCGATTCGAACCACCCTGCTGCTGGGGATCCCAGCGCTGCTCAAATGGAAACGGCGGCTTGCTCAGGCTGACTTCGTCTTGAGAGCATTCTATGCCGCCCATAACGAACATCTTGCTTAGTCTCTCTGACATTTTTGTCTCAACGTCGTCATCCATGTCATTGCCCATTTTCCTGCATACGCCTCGGTCCTTGGTCATATCGACGTCTCTATGGGCGTCCGCTTCCTCGTCTTGCGTTACGGGCGGAATACTGCGCACTATCACTCCCTGCATCATACTTTCCCTTAGCTTGGCTTCGTCTGCCTTGGACTTGGGCGCCTTCATGCCAAGAGCTCCAAATACTAGGCGTCGCCCGGCTCCCATGTCGACGCGTGATCGCGTTCGGGTCGACTCTGTGCTGTTATGACTGTTATCGTACGGCGCAGACGGTGATGTCCCCAAGTTCTGTTGCTCCAGCCTCTGATGGGTATTGCGTAGGGTTTCATTGTTTGTGTGCAATTCGGGCTCATCTCTGCCAAAGGTCGCGTTGTTCAAAGGCAAGTTAGGCTCCTGCCCGTTCAAAGACTCGTGACTGTTGATGGTCGAGTAGGGCTCGTCAGATGTCGAAGGTTGGTTGCCATTCATGGGCACATCGGAATCGTCTCTGGCCGCAATCTCGCTGTTCAGGGATGATTCGGCGGATAAGAACATTTTCTTGCGTTGTTCCAGGATGCTCATCGCATCATTGGTCGAGTGGGCGAGCATCTTGCGCATGCTCTCGTTCCTTCGCCGGCGCGCATTGCGCTTCTGCGTTCTCGACAGCCCGCGATTCTGTTTAGGATGTGCCGAAGACGGCGCTGCGGACGCTTCATGGTCTCGGCTGGCGCTCTGAATGGCGCTGGGAGAAGCTTTCTTGGGCTGAGGCTCGGGCTCGGACTCGGACTCCGGCTCAGAGTCGGAGGAGCTAGAATCTTCAGAAGACGAGGGGGGCGAATCGGGCGAATCCTGAGCAGGCGAATCGGGCGAGGACGGCTCCGGGGTAGATGGAGGCTCCGCGTTGGAGGAAGGCTCCTTCGGAGAGGAACGTTTCGGGGGTGAAGTCTGGGAAGGGCAAGAGTCTTTGGCCGAAGCCTCGTCTTCGCCGTCTTGTGCAGGCTCCTCGTCCTCGCCAGAGTTGCCGCCGTCCTCAAACTCGTCCTCAGACTCGCTGTCAGAAATATCCACGCCGGACTCGTCCACATACGAGTCGTCATCCTCATCGTCCTCTTCGTCCTCGTCTTGGTCGTCGTCCACAGCCTCGGTCAAGGCCAATAAACGGGTCTTTTTGGGGGCCCGTTCCCCCGCCGCGTTGTCGGCGTCGGTCTCGTTCTCGTGCTCGTCCTCGCTCTCGTCGCGCCCCCGCTTCAAAGCAGGTCCCTTTCGCGGCTGCAGGACGGGTAAGGGCCGCTCCCTCGGGGCGCGAACCCAAGCCCGCCCAAAGACGACGCCGTCGACGAGGTGTCTGCCGTCGGCCGTGATTTGATGGCGCCCACTAAGTCGCCGTCGTCGCAAATCGTCGCCCTGCAGGCATCGTATACTACACCCCAGGAAGTCAGCTTTCCCACCTGATGTACTCGGATAATCATATGATGCGAAGAGAAAAACGTACGTGACGAGGTCGTCGCGCTGGAAAACCTCTGGAACCTGCTGGTAGTGCAGGCATTCAAACTGGCCGCCGCTGCCGTCGTCAAGCTCGACGACGTAGTCCTCCAGGCCCCAGTCCCCGCTCTCCAGCGGGAGCACCTCGTCGATCTGGGCCAGCAGCCGCGAGATGGTCAGGTCCTGGGACCTGGAGCACGGCCAGACGAGCTTGACCTCGGGCACGCCGTTGCGCCGCACACTCAGGCGCAGGCGCAACGGGTCCCGGGACGCCATTTTCTTCTTCTTTTTTCTGACGATATTGCAATTTATGTCGGCGGACTGAAGAAGAGAGGGCGAAGATCGAAAGTCGTGGGAGAAGGAGAGGAAAAAGAGGAAACGAGTGACGGAATGAGCGGGTATATAAATTATTTCGACGATGCAAGGCTACTGTATGTAAAAGAGAGGCAGAGAGACTTTGGCAGCTGGCGGGACCTCAATGGCGCGCCTCCAACCTTGCTCTGGGGAAAAATTAATGTGGAGCCGTCGAAGCTTGAATGCTCGTGCTCCACTTTAGCGGCCCGTCAATGGGCTGAATTGTCACTGTCAATTGACCGAAACACACCCTTTTTCACCCAATTTGTCTATTGTTCAGCGCAATGAATAGGGAGCAGTTGAACTGTTCAGAGTTCTTAATGACAAAAATACTGCAGACTGATACTCATTTATAGCCTACATAGGTATTGCGCATGGTGAGAAAGTAATGTATCCTCTTCTTGTCAACCTACCCTACACGTCACCGAGCGAGAGCGGTCGAGTGGTAAGATAGAAAATGCCGGCTTCGTCGTAGGTATATGCGCATGTTGTGCTTGGATATACCATCTCCATTATCTTTCAGTGTCGCTTTTGAGTTTGACATGTCAGAACCGCAGCACAGAGTCTGCGTCGCGAATCACAGGACCTAGCTTTCGAGAGTCTACGGTCTTTGAGTTTAGGATACCAAGTCACGAATAGCAGCGCAAGTCTAGTCAGATAGCCAAGACGCCTCAAGAATCTACACAGACCAATTGCAAGTAGAACCGGTCATCTCGAATACTGTGGAGTCGTGGCTCTATCTTGGCTCTATTGTTCATCATGATGTACCTCGCCGTTCCGCGAAGGAAAGGAAAAGAGAGAAAAGAAAAAAGATTGCGCCGCCAGTGTCGACTGACCAGGCCGAGCGCGCTGCTCAAGACCCAAATGCTCTAGATTCGAGAAGTAAAGACAAACCAGCCAACTCCGTGAGGTATGCCGCGCCGCCGAAACAACACCAGTAACCAAACCCGCCCGCCGCTCCATATGAGTACACCTGGTTGTCTCTAGGTGCTCTTCGCTCTCCGAGAGAGTGGGAGCCTACCGGCCCATGTCCAACATGTGTCCCATCTTTTCAATCTGCGTACGAGGGGAAAGTCAGCACGTACGCCAGAAGTACACTTCAGTCGAGCAGGAGGAGAAGGACGAATAAGATGGGGAAGAAAAGAGCGGGAAAATAGTCGACTGACCTTTGTCTTGAGGTAGCCCTCGACCTCTTGGCTCCGGAAACCGCCCTGGCCCTTCCACGAGAGCGGCACCATGGCGACGCGCTCCTTGACGACAACCTCGCGATTCGGGCCCTCGACGGCCCGGATCTTGTCCGGGTTGTTGGTCAGCAGCCGGACATCTGTCTGCCCGAGATCGAGCAGCATGGCCGTCGCCAGGCCATAGCTGCGGGCATCGGCCGGGTGCCGCAGCAGCAGGTTGGCCTCGACCGTGTCAGAGCCCAGGTCCTGAAGATTATAGGCCTTGAGCTTCTCGCCGAGGCCGATGCCCCGGCCCTCTTGCCGCAAGTAGATGATGATGCCGCCGCTGTTGCTGCTGCCGGGCATGCCCATGAGCCGCGCCGCCTCGTCGAGCTGCTCGCCGCAGTCGCATCGCGCCGACCATGCCGTTTCTCCCGTGTAGCACTCGGAGTGAATGCGGACCAGAGGCGGATCCGCCGCCGGCGCTTGTGACACTGCGCCGCTGCTCTCGTTCGCCGCCGCCGCTGCGCCGCTTGTCGTCCGGCCAGGGTACAGCCTGCCGGTATAGGCCCCGCGGACCATGCGATCCATCTCCGTCTCGCCCTCGCGCACGGCGTCAAGACTCCTGCTGCGAATGTGGTTGCCAAAGACAATGGCCAGGTGCTCCTTGTTGTCGACGTTGTTGGTGTATAGGTGGAGAAACATCTCGGTGCCGTTGACCGTGGGAATGCGCGCTCGCACGATGCACTGAACCTCGGGTAGCGTCTCCAGGAGTCGCGGCTTCTTGGTGCCGCATCCGCCCGACGGGATCGAGCTGTCCACCGGCACGCCCCGCGGCGGCGCGGCCCGCGTCGGCGGCGTCTGCGATCCGGGCGTCTGCGGTGGTGTGAATGCCGGCGAGAGCAGCGACGGGGGCGGTAGGGGTGGTGTCTGGGCGGATGCTGCGGCTTCGTCCGGCGTCAGCGACAGCTCGTCGACAGGTTTTTGGTGGTTATTGTCTGCGCCATGGCCGCCGTCGGAGTCATCGGCAGCAGTCGTCGGTGGCGAGTAAAAGGAAGGCAGATGGCTCTGCTGGCCGACCAAGACGGACTCGGACGGCATCTTGATAGTGTTTTGTTTCGCCTCCGCTCTATCCGACCCGTCAGAAAAAGCGGTTGTGTCTCTTTCGTTGAGCGTGTCGATTTATGGTGCGGAATAGCCGCAATCGGTCGGAAAGTCAGTCAGCCTCGCTATGCAGATGGAATTGCGACAGGGTGAGAGAAGGTGGTTTGTTGGCGTGGCAAGACGAGACACAGAGAGAGAGAGAGAGAAAGGAAATGACGATCACGAGGATGATGAAGATCGGTAGTGGTCAAGTCGGTGGTCGACGGTCGGGATTTGTATGTGGGCAGGATGCGGTGCAGAAGGCGGTTTCGTCGACGGCCTCGGCTTGGCCATTAGTCACCGACCGCTGCGGAGGATAATGGAGTTTGCCGACCCGGGAAGGGGAACGTGTCGCTGCGTTAGCGCCGTCATTCTCGAGCTCGGCCTCGGCGGCACGACATCGATAGGACCCCTTTTGGCGTGGGGCGCCGAAGAGGTACCTGGACGTATCGTAAAACATCTTCGGCGCCACGGAAATCGTGTCCGAGCTTCTTCTCTTTTTTTTTTTCTCTGCACTGCACCGCACCAAGACTTGGAATCAATCGCGTGAGCCTACCTGAGCCTCATACCTGGAACCTAAGATATGAAGTGGCATCAGATTGATAATCAGCCACGTTTTGAGGTCTCTCGCATAAAACACCTACCGACGTCCGGGGTATTCAAAGTTACTTCATATCGTATCCCTCCCCCCCTCTTTCCTTTTCCCGCGCGCCCGTGACTCGCTCCCCCCGCGCTCAGTTCCGACTACCTAGGTAGATTACTCACCTTTGCGCGCGGGAAACCCTTGTCACCCTCAGTACCGGTACGGCAGATCTGCGAGTGCCGTAATCAAGGGTCTTTCCGCGCGCGCCGACGCCCATGCACATGGGACACTGTCTTACCTACTTTCCTTTCTTCCAAAATGTTTCCTTTTCCTTGACTCGGCTTGCCACGTCCTATCAACCCCCCCCCCCCCCCCCCGGGTGCCCTGGTCGGATTACCGACTGATTCTTGATTCTGATTGGTCTTTGGCTCTTGATTGGCCCAGGAACTCTGCTTTGCCTACTTCGTGAGTCTCTTCGTAATTGCGCCCTCTGCGCAGGGGCCCAAAACTCGACATGATTGTCACGTACGAAGTAGTTGCCAAGGCTATTGCGCATTCGCCATTACGCCAGCTTATATAAAGTTGCCATTATGACAAGCTTTAATTCCACACTTAGCAACCGTTCCCCAACTTGGCGTCGCTGTTTCCTTCACTGACTTTATACGGTGCTGCCCTATCCCTTTGATAGGGGTAAGGCGTCAGGCAGGCATACTCTCCATATTATCCTTGCAAAAGAGAAGTATTTCAAGTACGCTAATTAAACTGCTCTTCTA
>APKU01000088.1:0-13681 GCA_000472125.2 Hirsutella thompsonii MTCC6686
TAAAGGGCTATAATCTTATATAAGCTAACCGCCGATATAATATTTATCGGCGATAACTAGGATAAATAGGTCTTCCTCTATTAGCACCTCTCGCCTACGGTCTAGGCGAAGGTTATACCTTTCTTTAAGCGCGGCGACTAATATAGATATAACCCTAATACCTTCTTAGAATACCTCGACTCTATTTTCGCGGACCCCTACCGCCGTTAGGTCGCTATAACGGAGTTAGATAATATATCTTAAGCCGCTAGCGAGCCTTTCTCTAACTTCCTTATATATTTCGAAGTTAAATTATAACTCTCGGGCGGTACTACCTAAGCGGATAAGATTAAGGTAATAAGGCTCCGCGCCGCCCTCGCCCTAAAGCTTTAAGACTATTATATTAGAAGGGATATCCCGCTTAACGATTACCCTATAGCGGTAACCTATATTTGTATAATCGCGGTCGATATCGAATTATTCTAGCTCGGTAATGAACTCCGCTATAGATTACCCTATCCGGGTATTACGATATACCGGGACGAAGATACTCTAATATCCGGTATTAACGCGACTAGCTCCGCGCCGGCCCCGCGTAGGAGGGGCTATTCTACTAATAACTCTAGCCGCGACTTACGCCCTAAGGCTATATAGGTTAGTTAAGATACTATCCGCGCGCGCTAGGAGAATAGTAGCTGCCTTTATTATAGCGTACCGGATTATATAGTATATTCCTATCGATTCCGCCTAGCGATAAAAGGGGTACGGTATTTATCTATTAAGTCGTTAGACGTAGCGGAATAAGGGGAGCCTATAGGCGGCTAGGGAAACGCGTTGCCCCTATAGTAAGTCTTATACCGGGGGCGAAGCGGTACGATAGGTAGACTAAGAAGGAGTTAGTAGTATACTTTTAGGATATTATCGGGAATATAGATATAAACCCATTCCTTATCCTAATATTAGTTAATTCTACTCGGTTTATCGACGCGTAGGCGGATAGCGGTTATAACTATTACGCTATAGTAAGCGAATCTTTTATATAATATTACTAACTTATATATACTTTACTCCCTACTTATAGGAAGGTATATATTATAGTAAATATTTAACGTAATAAGATAGAGAGGTTTAAGGTAACCTTATTTATTAATAGTATCGTCTAATTTATAGCCGATATCGACGGATAGGAATTACCTATCGTAGTATATATAATCCCTAGGCTAATAAGGGACCTAATCCTTAGGGTCCTATAGATAGCTAGATATAATATCTCTCTATATATAAGACGGAGGGAGCTAGTTATCTACTCGGCTTAAGATCTTATTATCTATACCGTAGAGAGGCGATAGGTATTATACCTAACGGTTATAGTATTAGGCTTAATATTTATAGCGCTTATATAGCGCGAAATTAAGTTGCGTATAGGTTGCTACTTCTTAGTAATAAGTCTATATAATATAACTAGCGTCCTTCGCCTAGAAACTCTTAAGTCCCCTTAGGATAAAAAGGTTCTTCCCCCTAAGGTAAAGCAATTTAGCGACCTTTTCGATAAAGAGCGCGCTAACGCTTTACTACTATATCGGGGGAGTAACGACTACTATATTCGCCTACGAAAGAACCCGGACGGCTTCGACCCGGACCTTCCTTAAGGACCGTTATATAGTATACCGAGGGACTAACTCCTAGAAGTTCGGAAGTAAATAACCGACTTAATAGATAAGGGGTAGATCTAGGCGAGCTTATCGTCGGCTATAGTATTAATCCTATTAGTTAAGAAGCCGGGAGGGGATTAGAGATTCTATATCGACTACCGGGCCCTAAATAAAGTAATAAAATAAAACCGTTACCTACTACTATTAATTAAAGAAACCTTATAGAGCCTAACCGGCGCTAAGTAGTTTATTAAACTAGACGTTCGCGTAGCCTTTTATAGGCTCCGCGTTATAGAGGGATAGGAATATCTTATAGCGTTCTATATACGTTTTAGGCTCTTCGAGTACCTTATCTACCCGTTTAGCCTAGCCGGGGCGCTAGCGACTTTCTAGCGTTATATTAATAACGCGCTAGGCGACTCCTTAAGCGATTTCGTAACGGTATACTTAGACGACGTCCTTATCTATTTAGGCGGCTCCTATAAAAACTATTAGTCGAGAGTTTAAATAATCTTAGAAAGGCTACGCTAGGCGGGCTTAAACTTAAATATCTAAAAGTACGACTTTACCGTAAAGGAGGTTAAGTACCTTAGGTTTATTATCTATACCGGTTAAGAAGTACGATTAGACCTAACTAAGGTTTAGGCTATTCGGGAGTAAGAGGCTCCTATATATATAAAAGGAGTCCGTAGTTTCCTAGGGTTTACGAACTTCTACCGCGACTTTATTCCCCGCTTTTCTAATATAGCGGCGCCCCTAGTCGCCCTAATAGGTAAGAGTATACCCTTCTATTAGACCGTAGCTTATTAAAGCGCTTTTAACTCCCTAAAGACCGTATTTATATCTTACCCTATCTTAATATAATAGGACCCTAAATAGGAGATAGTCGTAAAGACGGATAGCTTTAGTAAGGTAATTAGGGGTTACCTATTATAAAAGGATAAGGATAGCGTGCTCCGCCCTATCGTATACTACTTATAGAAATTAAAGCCTATAGAGCGTAACTATATAATCTATAATAAGGAACTACTTACGGTTATATCTTACCTTTAAGCCTAATCCGTAGAGCTATAAAGTATTATAAATCCGTTTATAATTCTTACCGACTATAAGGCCTTAGAGTACTTTATATCGCCGAGGGAAATATTAAAGAGATAGGCACGCTAGGCTAAGATACTAGCTCTATTTAATTACTACCTATGCTACCGTCCCGGGACTTAGGTAGGGCGCCTAGACGCGCTCTTACGGCGCGACTAGGACTATAAAGATAGAGACCCCCGCTTAGGGGTAGTTATAATACCGGTATCCGTTAGCGCGCTTGGGGTCCCTACCCCTCCGGCCCTACTACGCCCCTATAAAACCCTTAGTAATTTATTAGCTTACCTAGGCCCTAGCTAATTCCGTAATGCGTATCTCTAAACCCTATAGGAGACGGCGCTATAAAATAATAAGTCCTATACGGTAAAGCTTTAGGCTATATAGGCGTCTACGCGAAAATTCCTATTAGAAGCGGAAATAAAGGAATAAATAGCCGATTACGCCTTCTCGGTATATAGCGCGCTATAATATCGCGGCCGCCTATAGGTACCGAAATAAAAGCCCCTTACTATAGTCCTAATCTAATATATATATAATTTACCGATAGTAGGTTACTTAAGTAAGAATATAACGTTTAAGCTCCTATAATATAACTTCTATTAGGAAGGTATATCGGGAGATATAGCGAGATTTATACGTAACTATTATTACTATAGTATATATATTAACCGCTAGTATAGATAAGGTCTCTTACGCCCCCTCTTAATCGCGGATAGGTTCTAGAATATAATCTCTATAGATTTTATAACCGACCTCTTAATAAAAAGACCGAATAACCTATATTACTTTATAGTTATTATAGATAGACTCTCGAAATATATCTAATTAGAAGCTATATCCTTAATAGACGCTAAAGTATATATAAAGCGCTTTAAGTATTATTAATAGTAATTCTATAGGTTCCCCTATAATATTATCTCTAATTAAGGGTTAAATTAGGTTAAGTACTTTTAGTTTATACTTTATAAACTAATAAATATTAAGTAGCTATTTTTAATAGCCTACTACTTATAGATAGATAGTAGGATAGAATATATAAACTAAGAAGTATAAGCGGTATTATATATAATAGTTTCCTTTTTATAATTCGATTAAGCGGAATACCTTTTAGTATATTAATTAGTATTAAATAACTATAACTCCTCGGTTATTAGATTAAGCCTAAATAAGGTATTATATAGGTTTAACCTTAAGCTTATATAACGCCCCCTTAACCCTACTTTATTATAAATAACGCTAAAGGGTAAGGCCGTAGCGTTTATATAATATCTTTATAAAGGAATAAAGATTATATAGTCCGCTATTACTTAATATTAATAAAAATAATAGGATATAACTAATATATCTTAATACCTAGCTAAGCGTTTTTAGGTAAGTAACTATATATAGCTAGATATAAAAAATATAAAGATAAACCGCTTATATTAGAAATTAAATAATCTTATAGTAAAATTCTAAGTAACCGTAATATTAAACCTATTAAATATTA
The DNA here is from genome assembly GCA_000472125.2 of Hirsutella thompsonii MTCC6686. Taxonomy (NCBI): domain Eukaryota; kingdom Fungi; phylum Ascomycota; class Sordariomycetes; order Hypocreales; family Ophiocordycipitaceae; genus Hirsutella; species Hirsutella thompsonii. The sequence continues at coordinate 4,219 of APKU01000088.1, forward strand.
TATTAGATACTCCCTATAATATCTATACGATATTTTATATCGATTAGGTTAAGCGAGTAGTAGATAATATATTACCTAGCTAAGCCCTAGCCGATATTAGGCCGGCGCTATAACTATAGATTAGCGATAATAAGCCGGGCCTTAATAAATACGAAATAAAGGATATCCTTACCGCTAAAAATATATAAGGTTATAATAAACGCTATAATATCCTAATTAAATAGAAAGGATTTATTATTCTAACCTAAAAGCCGCTTAAATTATTATTTAATATAAAAGTAGTTATATATTTTAAGTAATAATAAAGAGATATTTCGATATATAATAGGCCTAAGGCTATAAAAATTAATTCTATAGGGGTCCCCCCTTAAACTACTAATAAATAGAAAGATAAACCCTAAGCGGTACGCGCCTTAAATATTTATTAAAGCCGCCTAAAGCCTACTATTCCCCTTATTTCCCTTATTTCTATTCCTATTATTAAATAAGTTATAGCTAACCGGGTCTAAGTTAGGTAATATAACTATAGCGCTAATATATAATAACGCGCCTATTATAGCCTTATTAAAATTATAATATTTATTATAATTATTATTTATATATATTAAAATCTCGCGCTAATTAGCCTCCTATCGCTAAAGGGCTTATTTATAGCGGGTTATAAAACCCTATAGGCTAATTATTAATATATTAAGCTATTATTATATAGTATATTAGGCCGGCGTAATACGGCCTATTAGGCCGCTACTATAGGTAGGTATAGCTAATATTATCTATTAGCCGGTAAAGATAAAAGTATTATTTAGATAAATAATTAGGGATAGGATAGGTCTAGCGGGTAAGGGTAAGGGCTCTAGGGTAAGAGTAAAGGTAGATTAAACCGGGCGCGGCTAGACGCGCGTAGCTTCTATTATAGCGATAAGACGCTTATTAATAGCGCGATACTATATAAATAGGATAGCGCGATATATAAAGATACCCGCTAAGCGGGCTCGGGCTAGATATTTAATAGCGCGATTAAAGTATATTATATTTTCTATATCGCGAATCTAGCGATAGATATACGGGTTAGTAGCGAAAAGGTATTTTTCCTAAAAGTACTTTTTTTTATTTATATAGTAAGTATTATATACCGGACCGTATTCGGTATATTTATATATTATAGCGCCCTTCTCGATTAGGTCTTTTAAATATAAAGTATAATAATACTCGATTTCCTCTAAGCTAGCGAAATTATCGTTATCGCTATCGCCCTTAATAATATAAAAGCCTATAGCGCGTTAGGGCTTAATCGGTATAGGGCCGGGGATTAAGGTATTACTTAGCGTCTAAGGAAGGATAGAAGATATCTTTAAATAGAGAATAAAGCGAAGGCTTTTTCTTTTTTTTTTTTTAGGTTTTTATTTAAACGTAAAAGGGAAGTAATATAGGTATAAGTTAGTAATAATATAAAGGAGGAAGAAAAACTTATTAGGCGCGCTATATCGTAAAAAGAAGAGGGAGAAAAATTTTTTTTTTAGGGGCGGACCGGGCCTTAAAAGGCCCGGTATAGCTCCGGGAAATTAGCGGTATATATTTAGGTAGTAGCTAGCGGGGTATTATTATACTCCCGGTTAATAGGCCGACCGGGGGCATACCGGACGCGGCTAGTAATTAATACGCTTTAGGCGGGCCCTAGACCGGGGCTAGCGGGGTATATTACGGACTTAAGCTACGCTTAGGTTTAAGGCATTACGGATTATATAAGTACGCTAATTAGGCCCTATAAGTAGCTATACCGGTAGCGAGGTAGAGCTATATTACCTCCCTCCTTAAGTTTACTAATTCCTAGTTAGACGCTTATATATAGACGTATTAAGGCTAGTCTATTATAGGTTATTATAATAGCTCTTATAGGATATAGAGCACGAGATACTTCTACGGTTATAATAATATTAGGGAAGTTAGGATATTATTAATACTACCCTAAACGAAGAATAATAGGTATTAAAGGAATTAAAAGAGGATTAGCTTCTATAACTAAAGTATAAATAGCTTTACTTTTTAATTAAGTAGCTCTTTAGCCCTTTTTCCTCCTTTTTTTAGCCTTATAATTAAGCTACGTTAGCCTACTTTTAGTACGCTTGATAAAAGGGGGAGTGCGCTTTTTAAAAGCCTCCTAATTAAGCCGGTGTAGTTTCTTCCCTCACGCGGGCGGCCCACCCCCCCCCCCCCCCCCCTTTGCCTGCCATCGCCCCATGCTACAAAATGACGAAGCGTCGGGTGCTAGGTAGTCTCTCTGCAGCAAGGACGGAGGTTTTGATTATTGGTGTCGAATTCGCAGCTTTGCTTGCCCATAGGAGAGAGCAAGAGTCCCCTCCCCCCCTGTATTCTTCTCTAAATCACATTGCAACATGTACATGTGAATATTCGTACAGTGACCTGAGAGGTGAGAAGGGGGAGGGGGGGTTCTGCCGGATCGACCATTTGCGAGGTGCGGCCCGTGTGCATGTGCGTTCGCATGCATTCAAGGCACGCCGAAAAAAAGTACCCCACGTCTCTCGTATTTTGCTTAGATTTCTGTACAAAGGAGCGTATTGGCAGTCTGTTGAGTGGCAAGTCGTCACGCAGAATGGATGCGTGTGTTTGTGTGTGCCGACTAATTACAGTAGGAACAGGCCATGGACGGCGACAGCACGCAGCACGTGGTGTTTTCCCATGGCATCAACACTACATGCTGTACATGTACTGTACTCAACGGATGGTAGGTACAATGCCGGTAGATTCGTACTGCGCAGTACTGTACATACAGTACATCCGCAATCTGCATCAGCGAGCGTCGGGAGAAATGTCCTGAAGATGAGATGAAGGGAGTGCCTGTTCGAGTTTGATCGGCCTCTGCCCCCTTCTCCCCCCTCCTCGTTTCCGTCCGGATGTCATGATTCCCTTCCGCTCACAGTAGAGTAGAAAGGAGGTTTAGGCTACCAAGTACATTTGTAAACTCTCCAGGTCTTCTTCCGAGGAAAAAGAGTCTGCGCACCAGGGGCGTTTCAGGAACCTCCTCCAACCCTTTGCCTCGCATCGCCCCCCTCCTTCTCGCGGGAGTCGGGACAGGCATGGTCCCGTCAGATTCCCCCCCTCGGGCTTCCCGCTGGCAGCCGAGAGCAGTCGCCCCATCCGCGACGGGCCCCTCCCCTTGGGCCGCTCTCTTTTGCCTCGCAGGCAGGCAGGCAGACAGGCAAGATGCACCCTTGAGAGGTGAGCCGCTCTGCTGTACTGATACAAAACTCACATAATTACGCGCCATCCCTTGCAATTCATAGTCCGGATCGTGGGATTGGAGAGAGATCCGTCCGCGGAGGGACTGCCTCCGTCGTCGTCGTCGTCGTCGTCGTCGTCTGAGAGAGCACCTCCCAATTCGGGGGCTATGCCAAGGGAAACAAAAGAAGAAAGGAAAAGAAAGGCAGCGACTGGGAAGAGCTGGCCCTCTATTGCCAAGTCAAGGTCCCATGTCCATCCACATCGCCTTTACATGTGCGCCTAAAAAAAGGTGTACCTCGTGTGCCTGCCTGCCTTTGCCGCTCTTGTACCGGTACTTGCCGGGCTCGTATCGCATTCTATAGATGCATCTCGATTTGCCAGACTACGAGAGATGCGCATCAAAATGTGAGCATCACTGCAGATATACAGTACAGTATGCGCACAGTACATCCCGGCTCAAGAATTAGTTTCCTGAACATGAGGAAATGAAACAGCCAGAGGCTCTTCGACATTGTATGGATAATTACCACCGCGATTGAGCATACGGTCTTTGGTTCTCTGCACTGGCAGCAAGTCGTCGTCTGCTGTTTATTTTTTTGTCGGCACCCCCCCTTTCCCTCCCCCGTCTCCTCCCCACACAAACACCCCTGACCGATGCCGACGTGCACCACCTTCCGCCGCTCGTCTGCTGATACGACGGTACCGTGTGGTGTACCAAGTTCTCCGTAGGTACGAAGTACAGTCGATACCTCTTCGTGCATTGAAAGAACCGCCCTTTTATCCCAGAGATCCTGCGTGCCTTTGCTCTGCTTCCATGCAGACATTGCCCCGCGTATGTACATACAGCGTCTCCTAACCCCCATGCAAAGACGCGGATTACGACATTTAGCCGAGAATGCCTGGCGCGGCCTTGTCTGGGCGCCGAGGCAGGACGGAGGAGCCGGCTTATCGGTGCGCGGCGACAAAGGGTGGGGAAGATTTGAGAGACATTGATGTCCATCAATAAGTCACAGTACTGTACTTCCTTGGGTAATTGATTGATTCGATTTTGACATCATGGCATCGTTACGGGAGTATCGGGAAAAGTCGCTCTTCAGAGAGTGACTCTACTGCAATGTTTCTTCCACTCGACAGCATCTCGAGCGCGAGCCCGCTTCCTTTACGAATTACGCCAGACTGGATCCCCGTATAGCGTCTCCCGACTCCAGAAATGATTCATGGTCCAAAGTCAGCCGCCTTGTCTTGGGCCACATTCTCTCGCCCTGTCGCGGCCCCGCCGGACTCCAACCCCGGACGCTGCTGGCAGGGCAAGGGGAACAGGAACAGGAGACTCAAATCCCCTTGCCAGCTTCCACCCCCCCAGTAGATCCCGGGCCCTCCCCTCGAGGGCGGACTAACGCCAGCCCATCAAATCCGTGGCTCAAAAACGGGTCAAGCAGCATGCCAGTGCCCGTGGCCTCTCATGCCAACGCTTTCTCTTTGGTGCTCCCCGTGAACGACTGCCGGACCGTGGCAGCCTAGCGAGAACAATACAGTACGCCCAGCTCGAGCCCGGGCAAAAGAAGCATGAGACAAAGAGTAGGATGCCCGCAGATGACGACAAACGCACACACACACGTACAGTACACGCACCTGATGCAAAAACATCCGGCGTACCGTACTGCCAAGTTACGGAGTACAGTCAAGGCAAAAAGATGAAGAGGCAAAAAAAGCGTGGCAGAAGAGAGAGAGCCGGTACGACGTGTCTCGGCGCCCTACACACGTTATCATGCAAGCCAAGCTTTTTCGGCGTGGACAAGGTCCCGGCCCGCCCGCCTGCGCAGTCATCCACCCCCGGACAAGCCACCGGGCAGCCCTTTGAAGAGTGCGAGTATCTACTGTCCAGTATTGTACTTCGTAGAGTAATTCGTAGGTTGTGTACATATGTAGGCCTACCAAGTCAAGAGGAGGGGTGGTAAAGGAGGAAGCAAGAGTTGAAAGAGAAGCGTCGCGCAAAGGCAGCCGGCCTAATGGCGTGAGCTTCGGCGTCGGACGGCTATTCCGGGAAAACGCTGGATCCTTCTGCCTTGCTTCCTGCCGTCGAAGAAGGCAGATGAGAAAGGAAAACAAAACGTAACGGCTTTCTCTTTCTTGGTCGAGCTAGCGGGCTTCTCTGGCGCTACATTAGGAAGTGAAAAATGTTCTAGGCCGGGTGCTCGCCTTTTACTGCTGCTGTTCGCTGTTGGACCGAAGAAGGAAAGAAAGGAGAGACATTTTGATGCGCGGCCCGCCAATTCGCTCGACAACAAGTCGTCGTAGTTATTGTCTAGAAATGGGCGACTCGCTCGCTAAAGGAGACTGCGATGGTAGTCCAAACAGGACAACTTACTGTACCAACATACAGTAAAGTCCGTGACGAGGGTTCTGGGGCTCATCTCGTCATGAGAGAAGCGAGACCTGGGACGCGGGCAGAGGCGGGAAAACCTTGTTTTGCTGCGCGCAAGAAAAGGGACACACTTTTCAAGTCACTCACACCAGATTTGACTCTTGTGAAGCGAGCCATTTGCCTGCCTGCTGACTGCCAACTAGTGAGTTAGTGTCACCGTGGCACAGGCACAAGATGGATGTTTGGTACAAGTCGCTCGGCACCGGCACCGGTGCCGGCACCGGCGACTTGGAAAGCGAGAGGGAGAGAAACGTGACTTAACTCACATACGGTAAAAGACGGACCGTCGCACCCCCCCCAAGCCGCAGGTACCCCAAGTTGGAAGTATCGACTGTACCTCAGGTACCTCTCCCGGGCCCAACTGATTCTGGCGCTCCATGGCTTGCGAGTTGCAACTCTCTTGAGGCGGATGGTGCTACGCATCAATCTGATGCGGGGGGACGGCGTGAAGAAAACATGCCACCAAACGAGTCGAACATCACCTTGGCCCTTCAGTACGATACAAATACAGTTATTGGCCTTGGAGATCACAGGATGATGCAATTGAGCTACATATTTTGGAATGATGGAGTTATTTTTTTCTTGTTCCGCGACAATCCGCCCAAATGGGTCATCCCGGGGGAGCTGAATGGGACCCAGAAAAAGTGACGGGCACCGAGACAGACAAGCGTGCTCGGGTCGTGGTGTACCTGTCGTTATTCGTACAGTGGAGCGACTCGGGGCCTGGAGGTTCCTAGCGCGGAGAAGGGGAGGAGAGGGGGTGGGGACCTCCAACTCTCATCGAAGTTTTGGCGCCCCCACTTTCTCAGCGTGGTCACTCTACTTTCGTCCAGACTCCAGACGATCTTCACACAAAAGGTACGCTCCCCCGTCTCTCTCTCTCTCTCTTTGATGTCGATCGGGGTTGAGTCGCAAATGGCAAAATCGGGGAAAAACCATGACTTGATACAGGACGACACAGTAAAGGCGCGACAAAAACAACAATAAATGGTCAAGGGGCAGGGAAGGAGTGTACTGTACAGTACAGTACTGTAAAGCCCCCCCGGGAGACCGACGCGTGTGCAATCGCCCTTTGTCATCTCGTCGCGATCAAAACTCGAAACAGGGCACGGCCCACGTCTGGTTGGAAGTCAAGTTACAAACTCGAAGTCTCGCGCTTGTCGCCAGCGGGCATCAGCAGCAGCGGACATGCAATTCCATGGATGCTACCCATCTACTTCCACGTAGTTACCTGCCTCCCCTTCCTCTAGGCCCAAAGCCAAACCGTCTTGGTCCTTTCCAGACGGCCGAGGGAAAAAGTCGGCCGACTCGAGGTTACTGAATGTGCAGTAGATACCCAGGCAAGTAGGTGCGAATACAAAGGCACGTAAAACCCGAGTCGGTCTAGGAGCGCTTGACATTGGTGCCTGGTGCCAAATGGGCTTGATGGAAAGTGTGTGTGTATGTGTGTGTGTGTGGTGAGAGGTTGCGCGGGCGCCCGTTTACGTTGTTTCTGCGGCGCAAACGAGCCGGTGACATTTTGGCTGGCTCATGATACATCGATGATTCTCTAGTCGTGAGATGAGATCCAGGCCCGAAAGACCTTGTGTCTCTCTGCAACATCTCGTCTGCCTGTTTCGAACATTTCTTCCCCTCCGCCCCCTCCTCTCTCTGTGTCTCTTTTCGAATGCTTTCAAGTTTTCATATGTCTCGCGAGCTCGGGCTTGCACTAAGCGAGTGCAGTACAGTACCTTGTACGAATACGTGCATATATTCTACAGCAACTTGAAGTTACTCTGTCGGTCGAGTACTCTCTCAGTCGAGCATTCTGTACGGGAACTTACTGCAAGTCCCATAACAACGCCACAAACGACACATCAAGCGCCCTTCCACCCCTCGTCTCTGTCCTGCGACGCTGCGATGCATGCATGCACACACATTCGCAACTGGCTCTCACTCTTTTTGCGTCTTCCTGCTTGGCGTCTTCTGTTTCTGCTTCTTCTTCTTCCCCAGAGCCTTGACCTCCTTTGCAGGGTGGCATGCCTTTTGTACTAGGCTTCTCCCTCCCGCCCGAGTGTCTCCCTCCCAGACGCTCTTCTCGGCCTTTTTGTCTGAGTGGACCAAAGTTGGGGAGAAGAACGACTTACCCAGGTAGGCATGGCCCAGAGTGAAACCATCTGGTTCGGCCCTGGCGCCACCACGTCGTGTGGTCGCTCGATGAGCGCTCTCTCGAGATCACCCCCCGTTCCCTGGGGATCAAGAAGCAAGGCACCCGCCGCATCTGTCTCGTCATCTCGACGAGGCTTTTTTTCTTTCTTGGGCTGCGGCGGCGGCGGCGGCGGCGAGGAGCCGGGACGAGGTGACTGACAGGTTTGTACTGTACCTCAGTATCGACCCGTCCCTGCGACAATCCACCCATCGAGGGGATAAGCATCGAGCCCGCCTCCGATCCGCACAGGAGAAAAAGGACTCGGGCACTTGTGCGGGTACCCGCCCAGCCATGCAGTCGCGGTACGGTACAGTACAGTACGGTACGCCGGCATCGACCCCTCAAGGTACTGCCCAGGTCGACTGCCAGCAAGCAGCAGGAGCACTGTCCAATCTGCAGCTCATCTGGCTCGGCTGGTCCGTGTTGTTTCTTTGGCACTCGCTTGCCCAGAGCAAATCGGCGGATGTACGAATACCGCGAGTCCACATGCAAACAGCCTCCTGCCAGGTACTCGCATCAGTCGCATCGCAGCAACCCCTTCGGAGCCCCCCTGTCCGGCTGCTTCTGTCTTGTGTCTGATGTATTGATCCGACCCCTGTCGCGTCCCGCCGCGCTACGAGGCACCGCACCACCAGTCCACCACCTCCTCCCATCAACCGTCCAAGGCGTGTACGGGTCCGAAGCCCCCCCATGCACATGGCCCTACTGGCCTTGGCCGCTGCCTCTACCAGTCTGATGATGGGCGGAGAAAGCACCGGTCAGGCTCGCCAGATGGCTTGCCCTTTTGCTCGCCCAAGGAAAGCCGATGACCTTGCCATACGTGCCCGTCTCACATGAGGTCGAGTTCCTTGACGCAGCGAACAAGTAACTTACCTACAAATTGAGGCTAGAGGATCATTTGGGTTTGTCTTGTCCTAGGTAGGTAAGGTACTTGCCAATGTGCCTGCCCTCTTTGTCCAGTGACAACGCGAATGTACTGTAGTACCCGCGTACAAACTGCCTGTACTGCGCACCTTGGGCCTGCGTCCAACTCCCCGGAGAAGCTGCGCGCGCCGGCAGTAACAGGCGAGATAACTCGCGTGCTTGCCCTTGGGGGCTCAGGCACTGCATCGGTACCGAGTACAAAGCCATCAAGAACCTGGGAAGCCATTGATGGCCGTCAAGGTACCGGCCTGCACACGCGCTACCTGCTCGCCTGTGACAACAAGCAGCCTGAAAAGGCAAGGCATTGGTCTTGGGGAGGGAAAAGTGGCGGAGGTACTTGGCCCATACCCCGCCACGCACCCCCCTGGCGCTGCCTGTATGGACGCAGTGGGTGCCCGGCGTGCTGGCACCGTCATCGATGGAAGTCTCCCCCGGACGCACTCTTGCATCTCGTAGGCCCGCCTGTCCAGCTACGACCAGTAGACTTAGCATTGGAGGTACCTTCTCCGACTCTATCGCGCCATGGTGCACCTAGGTACCTCTCGGGGCCTCGTCCTGCAGTTACGGCAGGTACTTCCTCTGGACAGGCGGTTTCCATGGCTGCCAATTGACTCCCAGAGAAAGGCCCACGCCCTCTCTCTCTCTCTCACCTGGTCCAGTCTCCAGTGGCTTGTCCACCACCCGCC
>APKU01000089.1:0-194947 GCA_000472125.2 Hirsutella thompsonii MTCC6686
CCCTACCGTAGTAAGCTTCCACCCACCCATCCCTCTCCTTCCTCTTGTTCTTCGTCACGGACGAGGAGCGGCTCTCTCTCTCTTTCCCTCCCGTCACGCTCGCCTCGGGAGCCCATCACAGGCTGTGCCCTTTGACGAACATCTCTGGCTATTGTTCTGCCCGAGCCACTCACTCATCGCACCCTCCATTGTGCACATCCTATTCATCGCTGTCCCACGGGGGGACATTGGCAGTCTATTGCCTTTGTTCTTTGCCGGCCCGCCTGTTTCCTTCGACGGCGCAACTCCCCCAGCCCGCCGACCGCGAAACCGACTCTTCTCTGCGATGAACCACCTGACAATGTGACGATCCTCTCCAAACGACTTTTTCTGGCCATAAGCACCCAAGGAATCTCAACTGCTTTCGGGCACTCTGCCTCTCCACGAAACCGCGGATCGGCGTCACTCGCTACACACCTCGAACCAGACTCGCTCTGCCGCGTTCACCAACGCAGAACAACAAACATGAACTCCCTCAAGGTGCCAGAGGGCGGCCTCATGCTCGATGCCGCCTCTGAGGGAGACTCCCCTTCTCCCTCACAAGCATTCCTCCTCTCCTTGACCGACGACATTGTCGAGGATCTCATCCAGAGCGCCCGAAACGGCGACGATATGCATATTGCACTGGGAAATATTCCGGTATGCAGGCACTTCACACGGTTTCTGCTCAAAGTCGTCATTCGGTGTCATGCAGCGTTCGTGCTCAGAATGCACGTCTCGCGGCTTACCGGGCTTCTTGGGCTTCGTTGAGTTTCGGTCTTACTGACAAGGAAATCACCAGACGCTGCACTTTGGCTCTCGATCGCACCGAATTGCCCCGCCCGAAAACGATGTGCCGTACGATCTCTTCCTGACGAAACCATTCGAATCGACCCGCAAAGCAGAGCGACTTCCCCACACCAGCTCTCTCTTCAAGAAGCCCAAGGTTTCTGCGCCCGAACCCAAGAAGGCGGCTCCCAAGACAGTCAAGGAGTCGGAAAGCAAGTCGAATGCAGTCTCTAGTGCAAAGAGCTCGACTCCATCAGGTCTGGATTCGGACATTGAGGCATTGCAAAATGGACTGGCAGCCCATGATGCGGCTCGCGATAGGTAAGACTCAGGAAGACTCAGGAATGACCGTGAGCCAAAAGCACCACAAGGCTAACGTTTGAAAAGGGCTCGCGTCGTCGAAAAGTTACCCGCCTCCCGAAAAGCAGCCGATAAAGTCAAGAACAAGCTTTGGCCCAGCTCGACACCCAAGTCGATGCCCACTTCACCCGCACTGAACGGGTCTGCGGGTTCGCCCTCGTCTACACCAGTGTTGTCTGCGTCGCAGCAGGTTATTGAGCGTAAGAAGGAGCAGAGAGTTGTTCTTGTTCACGAACTAGCCGTCAAGGACAGGACGGAGGATTACCTGCGGGGAAAGTGGACTGGCCGGGAGGAGGAGTTTCGGGCGGCTCTCGAGAAGACGGCCGAATTCATTTCCGACTCCAAGAAATGGGCGATGAAGAAGTCAGGGTGGAAGGAACTCGACGTCTGGAAGTACGATTACGACTCTCAAGAGGATCGGCAGGCTGCAATCGACAACGCCGTGCGACAGTATGACCGACAGCGGCTTTCGCCCTCGGAGGTGGAGTGGCAGAGACTCTTGCCGATGGAGGAGCGAGGAAAGGGCAAGTGCTTGAGCCGCCTGCAAGCCAATATCGCCAAGGGTCCGCCACAGGCCGCCCCAAAGATCAAGGTGCAGCGGGCAGAGGACAGTTCTGGGTCCAGAGACGATGGAGACAGCTTGGATGGCGACAAGCCGCGGGTCAACGGTGAAAGCATGGCGCGATCAAACTCGAATCCGCTGCCGGCGAAGCCGAAGAAGCCCTCCGCGCAGGAAAGCCAGGCCAAGCGTCTCCTGGGCAACTCCAAGGCCAAGGCTGCCGCATCGAAGCCGTCTCCGACCAAGGCCCGCCCTGGACCAAAGACCAACTCTGGTCCCCGTGTGCTATCTCAGGCCATCATCGAGAACTCGGATTCTTCTGGCGAGGATGCCCCAGCGCCGAAACCGAAGCCTGCCGCACCCAAGCCCAAGGACACGGTCATTGTCAAGACGAAGCCTTTGCAACGAGAGGCGCCTGCGAAACAACAGCTTCCTGCGCAGCCTGTGATACGACCCCCTATCAAGCGAAGTCGCGATCCCGAGGACGACGACTCGAGTTCAAGCTCCGGCACACCCTTGTCGAAGCGAATCAAACCGAAGCAGCCGCTGCCTGCTCGGAACGTCAAGTCGCGACCCGTGGCAGCCGCCCCGCCGCCTCGCACGGCGGCCCCGTCTTCGTCCTTTAAGCACAAAAAGACTTCTCCGACGAAATCGTCGCCGTTGGCATCTTCGCCGCCAACCAACGCATCGGACTTGGAGGATGAGACTCCTCCAGCCGTCCCCAAGAAGCGCAAGGCAGAGCATGATAGCAAACCGATGGCGGTGAAGCGACGCATCGTGGAGAGCGTACCCTCGGACGTCATGAGCAAGGCGCACAAATTCAAGGCCTATTATCAGAAGTATGAAGCCCTGCATTATGAGATTTCTGCTCTCGACGATCCTCCGCATGAAAAGCTGGCGGACTTGTTGGATATGAGAGGCCGGCTGCAGGTTATGAAGAAGGAGATTTACAAACAGTACTCGCCCGACCGAGACTAGGCCAGGGCATGGACATTGCACGACATTGAAATGCCTGGTAAGTAAGGGAGCGTTGTTTTTGAATCCATTTGGGTTCCATTTGGCAAGAAGCCACGAAAGGCGTACAGGCAGGGTGTACATCACCCCTTTTCACACATCATTGCTCTCTGCATTTGCATCAGGATCATCATGGACGGCAGAGGAGATTTGGCACGCATGTAGCAGCGAAGCCTCGCGCGAGAAATGGCGCTGTAACGCCCGACGACGCGAGACCGGTCCGACGACCGATTTGACTTATTTGATACCACGAATCCAAAAGGCCACAGGCCACAATTTAGTAGCTCAAGTCTTGATGAGTGATGTCTGAAAGTGACGGACTCTTTGCCTCGCCTGTACTTCTGCATCATAATGCACTTAGGTGTCTATGATGTGTAACGCTGAGACTGGTAAAAGTGCAGCGACTTCAGCCGTAAAACTATCCTTTTTATCGACTTGGTGCCTGCTGCGAAATAGTAACATTATAATGGAAGTATGCAGATGTTCGACTTGGTCTTTGCGAAAAGGGGAGGGAAATGACATTGGCCGAAGGGGGCCCCGCCGGTGCAGGCCCACTGAGCTGGAACGACGGACGGCGTTTCCGTAGACTGTTATTTTTTGTTTAATCTCGAGGCGAGGCCTTCACTTGAATGTTCTTTTGTCCGAGCCCATGAGTACGGGAGCTTATTAATGCCCCCCTTTGGCTTTGTATTGTATGTTTGTGTGCGTAGCTGTTGTCACACTTGGGAGCAAGGAGCTGGGTGAGGTTGCCGAGTCTGTCAAAGAAGTTGTCATTTTCTTGTAGAAAGCATGTGATTCTTGACTGAATAGGACGTTGACGTCTTTGCATAGGCGTACCTATCATTGGAGGATCAGCGTTTATTCGTACGAAGTACAGTATACGTTGACAGTATCTAGGTACATATAAGATTGTATTGGCAAATGCACCTATCAAGTGCGCACTGCACATATACTTTGAGAAGAGGGTAGAAAGTGGAGAGTGGAAACGACGTCCTTTTTCAGGGGTAAACTCGCATTCAACTGAGGCGGTGGAGACGCCGGCGGGCGGCTAGGCGTCTGGCGTCAATCGCGCGTGTTTCCGTTTTTGCTCCTTTTTTCCCCCTTCCAACGTCGACCACCCCCTACAACCGACCGAGCCTGCGTGGAACTTCCTTTGCCTGCGTCTTTCAAGCAATCGAAATCGCAGAGTTCCATACCACCCACTTGGACGGAGTTTCTTCCCCATTCAGTACCTCTTTTGACATTAGGGACTTACTCACCCCTTTTCGCACAAGTCGTTCTGGAGGTGAAGCGCTCAACGGAGACATTGAAGAACTTTATACTGGATCAACTTGCGAAAAACGTTTGACTACATCAGAAAAGACAACAAAGGCAAAGGAACCCGCGATGAGCGGATTCTGAGATTCGCTTCAAGGAAGCGAGGAGAAGTCGGTGACGAAGTTTTTTATTTCCGATACTTCACACTCTCACATTCATTACTTTCTGCACACGATACAAAACGCTCATTCAACAATCTTCAACTCGGAATTTTGTTCAAGTCAGCTATTTTACACAGACACACCTGAGCACACACATACACAACCGCGGGATATAAAACCTTGGAGAACGGCAACATGACGACGCCAGCGGATCTCCCGCAAATGTGGGAGAAGCCGTCTCTCGAGATACTCGTCGAGACGCTCAACGCGCTCGAGCTCCGTCCGCCCATCTGGGGCCACCGCCGCCGACGGTCCGAGATCCTGGCCGCGCAGGAGTCCCTCGCGAGCCAGCGCAAGGCCGAGGTCGCGCGGTACCTGTCGACCGTGGTGCGCAGCCCGCTCGCGTGGATCGCCGACGAGGACGACCGCGAGCGGCTCTGGGAACTCGCCAGTCGACGGCTCGCCGAGCGGTGCGGGCGCACGGCCATGGGGGACGTGGTTCGTCGCTGGCCCTTGATGATGTCGGACGGCGGGTGTCACGTCGTCGTCGGCGAAGGAGCAGCGGCGGCGGCGACGGTGGGTGCAGCGAGTGAGCTTGAGCTCGTGGTCCGCGAGCCCGCGCTCACGGGAGACTCGCTCGGCCTCAAGACCTGGGGCTCGAGCTACGTCCTCGCGCGCCACCTGCCGCGCCTCGCCGCCTCGGACTGCCTGTTCCGCCTGTTCGACGAGTCGCTCGGCCGTCCGTCGCCGACCGTGCTCGAGCTCGGCTCCGGCACGGGACTCCTGGGTCTCGCGGCCGCGGCGCTGTGGAAGGTGCCCGTCGCCATGAGCGACCTGCCGTCCATTGTGCCCAACCTCAAGCACAACGCCGACGCCAACGCGGCGCTCGTCGAGGCCCGCGGGGGAAGCCTGGCCGTCGGGCCGCTGACGTGGGGAGGCAGCGGCGACGACGAGGTCGATCAGGGGCTCTTTGGCGAGCCGTTTCAGTTCAAGGTGAGATGACCTCCCCCTTTTCCAACCTTCAAACCCAACTTGGCCCGTGAAAGGATGTTCTTCTTTCGTACTTGTGTGGCTAACATTGAGCAACTTCAGATTGTGCTCGCTGCTGATCCGCTGTACGACGACGAGCATCCCGCGCTCCTCGCGTCAGCCATCAGCCAGCACCTGGCCCTCGACCCCGAGGCGCGCGCCGTCGTCATGGTGCCGCAGCGGGACGCCGCGACGGTGCGGCTGCTCGAGGCCTTGAAGCAGGCCATGCTGGACCTCGAGGCGCCGCTCTTTTGCGACGTCGAGGACGAGCTCGCGGGTCAGGACGACTGGATCGAGGACGACGAGGCGGGCGAGGTGCGGTGCTGGCTCGGGGTGTTTTCGAGGGGCGGCACGCCGAGGAGCTGTTGTTGATCACTTTGCATACGAGAGAGACGAGAGAGAGCATCGGTGTTTCGGGTTTCTGAATTGGGAGCGTGAGCGTAATGGCATGGTACAGATAATGCGTCATGATAGCATCCTGGTTTTTTTTTTATCTAGGCATGAGCTTGCGAGTCATAGACGGATAGATGGATAGACTTGGACTTAGACATCGACACGCGTATAGACAAAGACGACATGGGTTTTGCATACGTAGCACAAGACAAGAGAGGATCCCAGTTCCATGCCCTGGTCGACTGCGCTCGTCGAGCTCGGCCCGAGGAGCCAACGACAAGCGCTGGTGCCACAAGAAAGCGTCTATCGAGGTATCCGTCGCTGTCGATTACTTGGACTTGGCGTCTCTTATTCAAGACACTCGGCGTCCGTGATCAAGACTCTGGCCCAAGAAGCCAGAGCACACGTCATCGCGACTGCAGAGGGTCCCATCAGACGAAGTCCTTCATCTCGGCTCCCTATCCGCCGTCGATGGGGGGTCCTCTGTAAGCGAGCGAAAGAGCAGGAGACGAGACGAGATGACGACCTCCCCCCTTTTGTCATGACTGTCGTGATGTTATTCGCTTCGCTCGTGACTTCTGTTGGGTGTTTTCCCCATGTTTGCGTATGTGTAGTAACCGCGAGCCCGCCGGTCTGCCATGCCGCGTGGCGTGATGTCCAGAAGAGAGAAGAAAACTGTGATTCGATTATCCTCTCTGAAGTAAGAAAGAGCGGGATGGGAAGAAGACGTTGGCCTGATGACGAAGAGAGAGAGACCACAGGGAGGGAATAGGCAGGCAAGAGCGTGACTGTTGTACAAAAAGGTTGGAGGCAACATGAACTGCGGTGAGCTGTGACTTTGGACGAGATATCGTGACGTCGAATGTTTGTGGGCAGCAAGGGCACGTGGCGTGAGAAATGTTTGCGACGTCTGGTGCTTGGAATATGCGGTGTGAACTTTCGAGATGATTCTAGTCGACGAGGGAGATGAAGACATGCACCGAGTGATACTGCGGATTGCACGTGGAGTGTTTCTTTTCTCTTTTGAGCTATGGTGCTCGACTTGGAGTCTGGTAGTAGTGTGTCTCTTTGGGGGAAATAGAGGGAGTCAAAGGTAAAGGGTATGAATAATACACGGCCGAATAGCAGTGAAAAGGTTCGACAGAGAACGCAGAAGTTACTTTTACCGAAGGAACATGGCCTGTTGTGAGCAGTGACTGTGCCATGAATAGAAGAAAAGGCAGTGCAAGCCCAACCACATCTTCAAAAAAAGCACTACAAGTATATTGGACCTGGACAAGAACTAAGGTAGAGTCATAGTTTACATGGTGTACTTCATCCAACGAATAATGGCATGACCTGCTAGATCAGTGCACTGCCAAGAGTTGAGATGCCTTCTCAAGATCAAATGTCTATCAGCAGATCTTTAGCGATTAAGCGAGAAATATCAACTTCTTTCGTCTCAACTTGATGCTGCCACGGCACGCCAGCCGGCGGATCTCTCTCTCCGACTTTTCCCTCCTCGTGCCCAAGCAAATCGATGCTCTTTTTTTCAAATATGTACCATGTGACTACAGATGACCTCGCCTATTGCCAAAAAGTTCAGACGCATTGCACTGTATTGTCCTGTGCGTTTCCCGCAAACGTCCACGGCAGTCAGGTGGGCCATCAGCCTGTTCATCTACCTGCCTACCTTACCTGGGTATTCTACCTACGTGTGTATTGTTCAATGTTGTTGTGGCCCTTTCCTCCCCTGAGAACTCGCACCAATATCCTGCTCTGTTCATTGTACCCTCGCTAACAACGTTCCCCTTCTCCCCCCCCCCCCCCCCCCCCCCCCCCCCCCCGAAAAAAAACAACATTCACACGGTATCACCCTGTTTTTGCTACCTTTCCTACCTTTTCTCCATTCACGTCCAGACCTCTGTGTTCCCCATTCTTGCAAATTTCACCAACGACTGTGAGTTCCGAGAGGGATTCAACTTTCGTGTTCTCGTGGTAGCACTGCCACTTCCGTCACCGCTTCACCTCGCGAGCAGACATCACTCATCGCATTGATCCCATCGAGGACGGCAGACGGCACACGACACAGAGTCGCGGTAAGCTCTTCCACCCCATCAAGGAGCAAACGTGGGGAGAGCAGAGTGGCCTCATTCGCTCGTCGTCTCTTCTTGTTTCATCCCTGACGCGTCTTCCCGCCTGTCATCTAGGTCAGCCAGCCAGCTGGTGGCATCGTCACTGGCTCCCTCATCGTCACCCGTTTCCCTTCTTCGCTTCCTGAGCCATCTATAAAGCTGCAGCATGGTTCGTTGATCTGTTGCTGTTCTTTCCCTCTTTTATCACTGTTCTTTGGACTCCAGTCGTCTGCCCTCTTCACCATCTCTTCCCATTCTTCCACATCCTTTGGTGCAAGAGAACAACACTGCAACTCAAAGTACACGCCCTATCTCTCGCCTTTTTCTTTGTTCGAGCCTTTGCTGCTACTCGCCAACTCGTGGGTAGCAAGGGGTATCTGCAGGTGCGTATCACCAAGGTGGAAGAAATCAAACGAGGAGTTCTCTTGGAATTCACTGACTGATCTTTTTTCAAGAAAAACAGCTGCAGTTTTCTTGCACATCAAGCCCCTTTCAGCAATCAGTTTCGCGCCTTGGCCTGTTCACGACAGCGACAACTCCCGCAAAGGGGCAGGATCAATACTCAGTCTTTCTATCTCTTCAGTCTCACAGCTCGCTGTGTTTTCGACACTTGAACACAACCAACGCTGCTGCCACTATCTAAGCGCCGTTCAAGATGGTCGGCTCCGCGACATACACGGACAAGGAGATCTCCTGGGTCTTGGAGATGGTCCTCCGCAAGACGGACCCTGCCCTGATCCAGAAAGGTTTCACCGACAGGTTCGGCCGCGAGTTTGGCCCCAGTCAGTTACGATACGTGAAGAATAAATACGGCAAAGATGCTAGATTCAAGTAAGTGTTCATCTCCTGTATTCCAAACACCACCCCCCCTCCCCTTGCACCCAGTCTTTGCCTTTGTGCTTCCCCAGGTCGCAACTATAATCATTCACCGCAAACACAAGCCTTTGTACTGACAAAATTGGAATCATCTTAGTTGTCCTCTGATGAACAGGCTTGTCGGATTCACTCCTGGAGATCCGTACATAACTGCCCAGAACTGCCACATGCTCGTTCCAGCTGGCCTCGGATTTCTTCCAGACGACGAGGAGCCCATGTCACTGAGAGAGGCTTTTCGCTCATCGCAAAGACGCTGTTATTCAGGCTTGCACCTGCCACAAGCACCAACACCACCTCCGCAGGAGCCCTCGCCGTCTACCCCTAGCCTGACCTTTACGCCCATCAACCACGTCGTCGCCACGCTCCCGCTCCCGCCTGCTAACACCGCAGGCCCATCCCCTGAGTCTCAGATAGACGAGAGCCTCAGCATCGAGCAGGCCCAGGAGCCAGAGCCGCAGAATCAACCCCAGGCTCACCCGCAGCCCGCTAAGGCCGGCCTTCGACGCCCCTGGGACGAGGACGAAGACGAAGAGGAAGACGAAGTCGAGATCCAGCAGCAGCTGCCCTCGGGAAGCGGTCACCAAGAGGTTGAGAGAGCTGCTAAGCGCAGCAGAGTCGAGCACACGGGAAGCCAGTCACTTCCACTCGCGAACCCACAGCAGCAGCATCAGCAGCCGCAGTTGGCGTTTGGAGCAGGAGAGGAGGCGCAACAGCAACAAGTGTTCGTGCAGCCCCGAGGAAAAGTTCCCTTCAAGTCCGAGGCACATCAGTGTTGAGAGGTAGTGACAGAGAGAGAGAGACAAGAGAACTGACGTTTTATTTTTCTGAAAAGTTTCCCTGGCAGCCATTCCCAAGTGCGCCCAAGTGAGCGTCCCGTGTCAGGCCACTCATCTCTTCCAGGCCCTTTGCCGGCCCCCCTTCCGCCGGCTTCAGAGACAGTACGACAAGAGCCCAGCCGGGTGACCGTGGCTCGCCTCCAGGAGCTTCTCCGTGGGCCCCAGACGCCCAGTTACTACGCGGCACGCGCCCAGGCGTCCATCTCCGCAGAGTCCTCCTCGAGCTCTGCCTCCCGTGCCGGGGCAGCGTACGAGTACCCCATCGACTTGACGGGTCGGCCTATCGACCTGACCGACGACCCCATCGACCTGACGGAGGAGGAAGATCAGCCCACGAACAACGAATATCCCGCGCCTGTTGTGGGCTCAGACCCCGAGCCCCTAGATCCCGAGGCAGACCCCTTACTCATACCCGTCGAGTTTGAAGACGGGTTGGTTGAAGACTTGCAAGAAGAAAGCCAGCAGCATCAGCAGCTCGCCTCAACGGACAAAATGGAGCCCCGTCCTTGGAGTGGCGCTCCGAGCGCCGCTCCGAACGTAACAAACGTGTACCTATTCAGCAACCCAGTCCCGGAGGGATCTCAGGCCAACGGCGTCCAGAAGCCGGGCCATCAGCTCCCCAACGACGGGGTAGCTCCCGCCGCCTTCCAGCAGAGCTTCAGCAATTTTACTACCAACTGCGGCAACACGGCTTCGGCTGGGGCGGTCCAGTACATGCCCAACGCCAGCGGCGGAGGGGAACAGGTGAGCTTCGACTTGCCTGCCCTGAACTGCCCACCCGCTGCTCATAATTTCATGAAATTTTATGAAAAGATGAACCGCCTCGAGGGGCAGGCGTCGTCGTACATGAGCCCCAGCACCCAGGTATCTCAGGGCCCTACCTGGGACCTCTCGGGATCCAGGCCCGTCGACGTGTCACCGGCCAAGTCTCTGGTCGAGACGTCGGATTGGGCCGCGGTGCAGGTAGAGGAGAGAATCGCACAGGGGCTCGAAAACCTCACGGCTCAGGACCGTCGAACATTTGCCTCTCACCAGAGAGTCACGTCGGCCCCAGAGGTTATGCTGCACAATGGCTTTGTAAATCCCTCGGTGTTGACTGCCGGCATGGCTGAGTTGCCTGCGGACGTGCCACAGCCCCTGAACGGGCAATTTGCCCAGCAGCCCTTTGTCGGCGGATATACTCAGCAAACTGCCAACGGAAACATGTCTGGCCGGCCTCCTATGAATAGAGAGTTCAGTCATCAGGCTATCAACGGAAACTACAACCAGCAGCCCGTCAGCAGAGAGTTTGGCCGGCAACATACCACGGCACAGTATGCTCCACAGCCTCCTCACGGACAACAAGTCTACCAGCCGGCCAGTGCGAATCAGCAGAACGTTCCAGCGCAGGAGCAGCGAGATGACCTACTTTGGGGTATGATGGACGAGCTGGTAGCAGATGACGAGTTTCCGGACTTTTTCGAGATGCAGAGAACGAGACTTGCCAACGGAGAGCCCCGGCCTCAGAATCAGTGGCACACTGAGGCTCAGAACGGGCCCCTACCAAGCCCGTCGATGGCTTTCGAGGGCATGGATCTCTCGCAGTTTGCAACCTCGGCTGCCTATTCTTCTTCTTCTTCTGGCGCGGGGCCCATGGTTGGACCGCAAGCGCAGCGACAAGCTCAGCAGCAGCGACGGCTTATACAGCAGCAGCATGCTCAGCTGCAGCAACTTCAACAGCAGCAGCAGCAGCAGCAGCGTGTAACGCCGCCGGTTCAACAGCAGCAGCCCGCACAGGCCGGGGCACAAGAGCTCGATGCACTATACAGCTTCGACGCGTTTATACAGATGCCGGACGACGACGGCCAGGAGGCAACCAACGGGTACAGCTTCGATGCGCCCCTCGAGATGCCATCCACCTTTGGCGATGCTGCCGCCACCGTGAGTACCGACCCATCAATCTTGATCCTTGACACCCCCGACCAACACGACTTTCTAGAAGTAGTCGACGCCGACGCCATGTCCTGGCTGGCGCGGTACATTTGCTGAGCTTCCGCCGCCGCCGCCGCCGACGTGGATCCATGGTCTGCGGAACAATACAATAGTCCAACGGACTTCTGTACGGAAGGAGAGTGGTGAAGAAGAAGTCAATGCATCGAGGAAAATGGAATAAAGGACACGAATTTCCTTTTTCTTTTCTCTCCCCGACTATACTGCATGTTTATGCTGTTATTGTCGACCCCTTTTAAGTCGACCCTTGATCCACTCCCCCAGCACGAAGCCTCCTCCTTTGTCGAGAGCTTATGTATCCCCCCCCCCCTTCCCCGTTGTTGTGGCTTTTCAGGAGTTTGACCCGTGCACATTGAAAACGCGACAGGAAATGGGGAATCGGTCGAGCAGCGGAGAAGAAAACTGGTCATCTGCTTTTGAGATACAAAAAAAGGGGGCGGGCAGCGGCTCACGCCTAATGAGTTATCAATGTGGAGGAAAATGTTTAACAGACCTCGACGAGCTTTTTTTGCTGGCGCATGATGAGCATCATTGTTGCCCCTTTTAGCCTTTGCCATTCGACTGGCTACTGGTTTAGGCCCTTTGGGGTGTTGGCAAGCATCCCGCCTCTACGGAGGGGGACGGATCTCAGGCGCAATAGGCGCGAGGTGCTATTGTTGGATTACATCGGAGTCTAGCTAGCCAGGTAGTCAACTGTGACTGTGTGTTTACTACGCCTCCTTCGCTAATGGGGACCCTTTCTGCCGTTCTATCAGACTCTTATTTCTCGTCTCAACGTCGAGGCATGACAACAACCAGTGTATCGACGCGAAAGGAGACGCCTGAATCACTCGTTCTCGGATTCACATCTCATAAGAATATCCTGATTATGCTCGCATTCAGTCATCTCTGCTGACACTCTGCCTATGTACGGGATGGCAGAGAGGGTATCAAGCACTAAGCGCTACCCAACGACTCCCCATCGGAGCCCTTGACTCCGTGAATATTCTCGTCTCCTCTACATCCGACATTCCCCCTATCCTCATGAGGTCCATCACTGAATTCTTTGGACATTAATCATAAAGATCCATCGATATCAAGAATCTCAGACCGCTATTGCCACGTTTCTTCGTGAGTCGACATCCTCCACGGGAAACTGAAAGACAAATTTGAACAGCTCACGGAGATAGACGAATCGTGGCGAGCTGCTGATCACTGCCTGGATACTTTTGGCCATGTCTTGCGCCGAGACTCGCTTGCCTCGTGCCGGGAGGAGCTGATTGCGGGGGATGAAGGAGTCCGTCAGAATAGACTTCTTGTACTGCTGAAGCAAAGTGTTGTGGCTCGGTGATGAGCCGAATGAGCCACTTGGAAGACCTTGAACAAATGATTGCAACGCAGCCGCTCCAGTTTTTGGATCCGTAACACTCTCGCGATCAAACCCCAGGTTAAGTGCGGCTTTGAAGACTAGGATCTTGCATCGAGCTACATTCGGATCCTCGTGAAGAGTGGTCGTCGTGGCTGTGCTTGATGTACGGTTGCTGCTTCGTGAGTAGCTAGACATGTTCGATGCATTGCTCGACCAACGGCCGCCACGTCCTCCGTCGCTTGTTGTGCCAAGGACCATGATATTCGGCAACTGAGGCGATCGGCTCTCTGGCGAGACGGGCGTATCTTCGAATTCGGTGATTGGTGTCTCCGGAACAGGAGGAGGTTTCCTTGGCCGGTCCTCTTGATGACCACTCTTGACACTGTCTCGTTTTGAAAAGAGTGAAGACCGGCTAGACTGTCGACTTTCGCGACCTGTCTGCTCAGATGGTTGTTGGGGAAAGAAGCTCGTCTGGTTCGGCCGTGGGGTGTCTCTGTCTGGACGTATCTGCGTCCAACCATCTCTGAAGATGTCACAGAGATCCCAGCATGCCTGTACAGCGGATCCGAGCAACTCCTCATCAGGTGGTTTACCGTCTCGCCTATTCTGGCGCAAGCTGAACAGCATCTCCGCAAGACCCCAGCATGCCCTCAATAAATGGTCTGTTTCATCTGCCAGTTCACTGCGCTGTTTCATCAAACGATGGCAGAGCGTTATGTAAAAGTCTAATGTTCTCTCTCTGAAAGGCTCTGGCAGAGTTCGACTGTCCTGCGCACTGTAGAGACTAAAAATCGTAGGTCAGTATTGATCGTTCCGCCTAATACATCCAGAGCGCAACTTTTTGGAGGCCAGAACTTACTGATTATTGAGTTCGAAGCTAACTCGCAAGACCGAGTCAGCTGTCTCGTCTCTTTTCTGTCGTACATCGAATAGGGCTTGGCAGAAATCGCGGCATAGGTCGAGGTTTGTTCGCACATTCAGAGACTCCACATCTTCGTCCTGGTGATCATAAAGGCGCTGGCATAACTTCCAGCAAGCTTTCCACGCTTTCTCGTGAGCATCTGGAGTTTCGGAATTGCTGAAAAGTCGTGCTCTATGGATTGAGCTTAGATTGGCCAAAGTGTTGCAGAGGGTCCAGCATTCTTGTAGTGCGGTCCGCAACCCGTTAACCTCATCGGTTTCAGGTCTGCCGAAGGGCAGCTCAGAGTATCCCTCCTCATCATCGTCGTCGCCCTCGGCCTCCGTCTGCTCGTCAATTTCTGAATAATAGTGATCAGCAACAGCTTTGAGGGCAATACAAAACCTTTCTTACTTTCCAGGCTGCTGGTGCTGCTCGAGCGAAGCCTGTTGCTCTCCTCTAGCATATCCTGCAAGTCTTGCGCCCTAGGCGTAGCGCTGTCGATGCTATATCTAACCGGCTTGACATCTGTAGATATCGGGGGACGAGATGGCACGGTGGACTGCCGTCAATCATGTCATTAGTTATACTGATCTTTCAATGATACAGTCTTGAGTATGACGCACTAGCTTATGTGTGGTTTCGTTCGGTGTCGATGAGTTGCGTCGCTCGAGGTCTGGAGGCGGTTGATTCGTTGGCTGCGCCGTCTCGGTAATGGCCTTTGTGGAGGACTGGCGCTATCAGCGTTACTATGCGGACGGAACGCAGTTGACTGGAGGTGTTACCCAAAGCGCGAAGCTCTCAGGAGCATGAATGACCGACACAGCTTCTTCGTTGCTAGGCTGCCGAACCGAATCAGGGAGATCGGTCGCGAGCATTAGAATCTGCCAAGCTATGAGTATAACAGGTCACGGTCAGTTGCGTGGTCGGATCCGCGTACTTCAGAACGACGTGGCGCGAAGCCATCCCTGCTGTGTGCCTGCCGAACTTCCTCTGATACATCATCCTCTATTTCTGTCGTCTCGGTCCCGTTAGACGTGACTGGTGATGGTCCTACAATGTCGCTGGGGCTCAATAGGCTCATTGAGTTCGACGGGACCCGATTGGCGGAGAATGGCGTGAGAGAGGCCGAGTCCAGGGTATAGGGAGGGGAGGAGCTATCTCATCGACATATGTGAGAACGACTGGCTTTTAAACCACAGGAATCTTCAACATACACAGGACGCATTGGGGACCGAGCCCCTTCGGCATCCGCCGAGGTAGACATCTCGCCTCGGCCGGTCAGAGGAAAGTGCATATGCCCAGTCGACGACCGCAGTGGACCCTCGAGAGCCATGACCAGGCGGAGGGGGCGTTCAAAGTCTGGCAGACTTCAGATTCAGTGCTGGACTCGGCTACAGGGACCGAGCCCGAGTGATGTTTAGGAATGCCACGCAACAGGCTATTTGCCTGTTTGCTGAAGCAAGACAAAGTCTGACGGCGAAAGCGCCGAGCTGAAGTTGAAGAAGCTGCGCGCCGTACCCACGGAGGCAATGCGATTATGAAGATACTCAAGAACCGAGAATAGGTCTTGCGACAGGAGAGGCACCGTAAGAAAGTTCCAGTAACGGGATCGGCCGAGGCTTGGCTGTTCAGGATCAAGAGGCGGGGACAGGTTGCGGCTCTTACATGCGTCTCTGCCTGTCCTTCCTCGACCAACGCACCGGCTTGCGATGGAGGCCGGCCACCTTCGGCAACGCGGCGAATGGGACTCAGAGACCAGGCCGACGACCCACGCGTCGGAAGGGGAAACGAGGAAAACGCAGACGCAATGACGACCTGACGTGAACAGACGAGAGTAGCGCGCGTAACTGCGCCTGATCAGATGTTTGGCGAGAGTGTGTGCGGCAAGCCGGCGTATGGTTCACGCTGACGAGCGAGCATTAGACGACGGTTGGCCGAGTTGACCGGACTCGTTGAGGGTGTAGACGCAGGACGCCGCAGCAGTAGGTGAGGCGGGCATGCAGCGTGCCCTTCTTCCTGAGACTCGACATGCAATACTAGAGGCAAGGCAGGCAAGGCGATCCGTCGGCGGTTGTGCGTAAGCCGTGACTACATTTGGTGGAGAAGGTGCAGAGTGCAGACGCTGAGTGAATGAGGCCGAGGACTAAGTTAAGGTCTGCAACGATGAACCGTCCCTGTCCCTGTTGAAGCATGATGCACCCATGGGCGCATCTCGTCTGCATCAAGGCCACCTGCAGGCCACGGGCTGACCTCACTAACCGACTCTGTCAATGGAGGACTGCGGTGCCGCGGGCAAAGCCATGAAGCTCTTGGGCCTTGGCCATGGAAAGGGGCCCCTCGTCTATTGACTTCCGGCACCGAAATTGAGACGCCGTGGTACGGGTCTTTGCGAGCTAGGGCGGCCTTGTGCAACGCAAAGACTTGTATCATTCACCCGCCGCTATGCATCTCCAGCCGCTCCTTGCGAGGGCAGCGCACCTCAAAGGGGTCAGAGCTCCAGCTTGCCTCGGAGGAGCAGCCAGTCAGCGACTAGCTCGGCCGTCTTGATGGAGGACGGGGACGACTTGTAAGCGGCCAACGCGTGGGGCTGCATGGCCAGGCGACAGGCCTCGGCGCTTAAATGCGATTCGAGCGTGGATTGGCGGACTGGCAGACACTCGGGACTCGCTTCCGCCAACGAGCCGGCATCTCGAGGGTGTGGTAAGTAGGCAGCCGAGGCAGACTGGTAGAGTCGCAAGTGGATTCTGGAAGCCGGGGTGGGTATTTTATGGGCGTCTATTCGTAATAAAGAAAAAGAAGCGATTGAGAACGACACGGGCCCGGCGCGGATTGCATCTGCTGGGTGGCTTTTGTCAAACAAAGTCAGGTCCGGCACCTGATGCATCTATCGATGCTGGAAACATGTTACATGTTCAAGTCTGACAGCCTGTTGACGGATCTTCACAGACATGTGTAAAGTAATTGACATGCTTTGCGCCGCCAACATGCCGTACGGATTTGTTTCGTTGGTGATGCCTCTCATAGCAGGGCTGAAGCTGGATGCCGAGAGTTGAACCTGGTCATGTCGATCCTTGGCCAAACTTGGAAGCTCGCAAGGCATCCAGTACCAATCCTGGCGAAACGGGAAGCTGCAGTTTCGAAGCCAAATGCTGGCTAGACGGAACGCGCCGCACAAGTGTCGACCCCAACACCCAGGCGCCTCGTCGGTGGAGGGTAGGTCGACTTTGTATGTCGACTATCAACTGTAGAGGAGGGTGGCCTGTTGCGACGGGGGTCGAGGTTGCAGAGACGAGGGGAACGGATGCCAACCTACTTGGCGCCCGCTATTCTCAGTGGCTGTCCACGGTCCCGGCAATCTGGTATTGGACTTCGGGCATGTCTGGCTCACCTCCATAGCTCCACAAGCTTACTCCTGGTCTGTGTCATGGGTCGGGGTCGGTCGGATGCAGCATCTTTGCGAGAATGGAAGTAGGAGACAGAAGAGAAGGAGGCCCAGAGATGGGTTGCCCTGGAACTTGAAGGACACCTTGGGAAGGAGCAAGCGGCGCCCAATTGCTCCTCGGCCCGTTCTGGATACCTAGTATGGAGTCTAAGTTAAGGTATGGACTTATGGATGGACCCCCTCTTCTTGTATGTCGCACGCACAGAAGCCTCCCGTCCCCTTTATTTTGAGATACACATCTTTTGTATCGTGACAGCAGCACATCAATTCCTCCTCCTTTCCAAAAAAAAAAGAAGAAAAAAAAGAGCGCACGGCTGAAACCCTGGCTGCTTCGTATAATTGAGCGCTTCTTTGCCGGACAAGACTGCCTCGACGCCCTTCAACCGACGCAGAACGTCATACCATCTGCAAGCCATGTCAATGCGCCTGTTCATCGGAGCCGCCTCATTTCTTCTCGTGCTTTGAATGTAGACGCCTGCTCAGCTATGAAGTACCTAAGCTCGGCTTGCAGCTGTGTAACGGCACGAGAGCGAAAGCCTCTCTTGAAGCCACGAAACATGGCACCAGACTCCTGGGACAGCTTCCGGATAACTTGGCTGCAGGCCCAGGGTCTTCCAGGATCCCACGCCGTTGCAAATGCACCCTGGCAAACTCCAAGTCAACTGTTATCAACTTACCCTAGCACCAACAGCGAGGCGTCCTGGTCCCAGTGCACCATTAGAGAG
The DNA here is from genome assembly GCA_000472125.2 of Hirsutella thompsonii MTCC6686. Lineage (NCBI taxonomy): Eukaryota > Fungi > Ascomycota > Sordariomycetes > Hypocreales > Ophiocordycipitaceae > Hirsutella > Hirsutella thompsonii. The sequence goes on from APKU01000089.1 coordinate 17,812, forward strand.
CCAAGATCATTTGCCGATTTCATTCTCCAGATGTTGCGCACGCTGTTGTGCCCACCTTGCTTTCGAGAGGGACCCCGGCGAAGAAGGTCCTATGTGCATTCGCTAAGGAAAGAGTCGATCAAGGGATAAAGTGCGCAACCTGGACAAACAACTTGAGCGGCCCCCGCGCATCCGTCTAAGGGATCGATGGTATAAAGCCGCTTCCAATCCTGGGCCCTAGGCGTGAACGTAGTCGTCGCAACCAGTACGCATCCCCCGAGAAAGGAAGCTTTTGTTTCTGCTTGTTGGCGGCGGTCGAAACATGTGGTAGCGCCTGATAGGGCGCTTTGTGCTCCGCGACGCAAGCCGTATAACATGCATTAGCCTATCCGTCGACATTGAGGCTCTGCGTGACGGCAGATCACGGCGGCGGTCCATCTCTTTTCGTCGGGCGAGCCAAGTCTGCTGCTTTATCAAGTCAAATCTCTCAAGTATCAATCCCTGCATATTGACTATGCCGAGGTTTTGACCACGTTGTGCGCGCAGAACGCGCCACCTGTTGTTCGTGAAAATACTTCAAAAAGTAGTATTCGGCCAGCGCTCAGTGCTTGAAGACGCTGATGAGTGAAGAACACAGATCAATTCATAGGAGAAATGATCGTCTAATTCATATGTGGGAATGCGTAAAACCGTTATCACTTCCTTTCCTGCGCCTGTCCTGAAACCCAACAGCCCTAAACGCCGATAAATCGTAAATAATAGGTGACGCGCCTCATCTTCAAGCAAGCTCGTTGAGACGTTGCTTCTTCTCGTTTCTACCGTCCGGGGTGTATCTGGTTCATGTATCAGTCGTATTGTCAGGGCAATCGAGCGGCTTCTTCTAAGCAAGTCGCTTACTTGAGGAGTTTCTCAACGAGGTCGACGTGGGTCATGATCATTCGGCGGCAACAGTATCGCTTCAAGCCAAGCTCGTCCATGGCATCACTGAAAGCTCGTCAACAATGAGAACCGTGGCCAAGTAGCAGTCGCGTCAGCTCACCCGTCCGTTTTCCTCGGATCGGCAATGAGGGTCAGGTAGCGTTCCCATAAATCTCCCGTCACCTGCCCACGTTAGCGGCGCAATATCTCCCATGAATCTTGAGCGCTTACCTTTCCGCACGAGAAGCAGCGAATGGGGATGATCATCTTGGCGGTTTGCAAGGTGCAAGTGCAGAGTGACGGTTTACCAGTCCTGGGTGGAAAAAAGTTGGATTCGTCCGTAGCGACGCCGCCACTGCAGCGCGTGGGATGGCTCAAGAAAAAGCTGCCGAGGTTTCTCCGCACACCCACTTTCTTATCTTATCGCGATCAAAAAAGTTCAACGCGGGACCGAAATTTTAGAGAACGCCAGGCCTGGCAATCAACGGATGTAGGATTGACATTTGGTGCGGATTGCGCTTTCTGTCAAACATCCGCGAGCTATCCTTCCACAACAAGTACTCCTGGGACAATCGCTGCGAGATGGCGGGTCAGAAGAGCCCACGGGTCAAAGATGACAAAAGAAAGAAGCGAAAGCGTGAGGCCAACGACGGCGAGAATAAGTCTAAGCGGCACCGACAGCAACCAGGCAATGATGACGAGCCCGGAGCACGATCCGATGAAGCACCCAATGCCGCCAAGCTCGCAAAAACGCAGTCGATTCAAAATAGTAGCTCAGGCACTTTGCTAGGCCTGGCTCGAGACTCTAGCGATGGCGAAGCAGGCTGGCGCATATCCAAGCCAATGGGCGGTCGGATGCTCAATATCGATCCCATTCTGACTGCAGATGATCAGTGAGAAGGACGGTTCCAAAGCCTCTCACGAACCACTTCTAACGCCATGCAGGTACCTGATTTTGACATACAACACCTCCATCCAAGTCTACACTGCCGCCGACTCCCTTCTCATCAGGCGGATACCAGTTTGCGCCCTGGATTCTTCGGCCCCGCAGGGCTCAACTCCAGTACATATCGTTGCTGTGCGATTATCGAAAGAGAACCCAGACTTTCTTTGGGTAGCCTGCTCCGACGGCCATGTTTACCGGTTCAATTGGCTCAAGGATTCAGAGATGCAGCCCAGTTTTCAGACTGTCTTCTGTGCCGCGAAAGCTATGACGATCGCATCGGCTGCCAACCAGGATGACGTTGTCCTTTTGATCGAATCCGATAAGAATAAATTGGAAATCGTTGCATACCAGGGCAAGGCCGGGTCGAGATTCGAGGCTCAGAGCATCCTGACCGTCAAGAAACCTGGCCCTGGTCCTCAACTTCTTGAAGCCAGTGATGATGGCCAAGTATTGGTGGGCGCCTTCCAGGATCGGATATTCCTTGCTGCCAGGTCTCAAAGTCAAACTGAGGCGGGTCAGCTTCAATATGACTTCTACTCCTTTGACACTCCAGACATCATCACGAGTCTTGACATAAGGCACTATGCCAAGTCGGGCTCTCTAGGGATCACAGAGCAGAAGCACAGCTCATCTTCGAGTCAGGTCATCGATGTCATTACTGGTGGGGCACGCGGAGGCATTTATGTCTATCACGACGCTCTCACGCGGGTCCAGGCCATCGGTCAGCCTCATTGCGCCAAGGACGGTGTTCAAGTTCAGAAATTTCACTGGCATCGCAAGGCCGTTCATTCAGTGAAATGGTCACGCGACGGTATGTACATTTGATCGCCTCGCGGAATGGCACTGATCCTTCTTAGGCAACTACTTCATTTCGGGAGGATCAGAAAATGTTCTCGTCATTTGGCAGGTTGACACGTCCAAGAAGAACTTCTTACCACATCTCTCTGCAAGTATAGAAAACATTGCAGTATCGACATCTGGATCATCCTATATACTCCACCTCGACGACAACTCGGCCATGGTCATTTCAACTGCGGAGATGAAACCGACCGCTTTCGTATCCGGGATTCAAACGGCGACTGTTGAAGTTGCACCACCAAAAGATTCACTGGTGAAGCGCGTATGGAGCGTCTCAGATCGCGTGCAGCGGCCTATTCCTGCTGCCATCAAGCCGTCAGACTCGTCCAAGCTCCACGTGTGTGTTGGCAGCGGCCGCCAGGCTACCATGTCTTCTGGGCGGCTATCAGCCCCGTTCCTGCAAACCTTTGATCTGGAGTCGTTCACCGGAGTCTCTAGGCAAGCCCTGGCGCGAACACAACCGACCGATATGAATCTGTCGAACAAGGGTCACGCCATTGATGAGCCCTTTGTCTCTCACATATCTTTCACCTGCGACGGCAGGTGGTTAGCAAGCGTGGACGAGTGGAAACCTTCAGCGAAAGACGTAGAGAACGTTAGCAGCGATCTCCAGGAGCAGTTCCTTCGCGAAAGACACGAAGTGTTCTTGAAGTTTTGGCAAGTCAGTGAAGGTGGTTCTGTTGCTCTGGTCTCGAGGGTTAATGCCCCTCACTCAACGAGCCAGCCGGAGCCGATTCTCGACCTTGCTTCTCATCCCGTGGAGGCTTGCTTTGCGACAATTGGTGGGGATGGCATAGTTCGCTTGTGGCGGGCTACGACCAGACAACAAAATGGCGTGCCCGTTAAAGACGAGGCCGGACAGGACGCGCTCAACTGGAATTGCTCACGAACGATTGCCATTGGCGGCTATTCAGGACAAGAAATCGTTACAGAGGTATCTCCCTCTACCGAGGCCCCCCAGGCACAAGGCAGCATCACCTTCTCCGAGGACGGCTCTACGTTGTTTGCCGCATTTGGGACAGTGGACGCTGGAGTCGTCTATGCCATCGACACGGCCTCTGGCCAGATTATCAAGTCCCTTGATGGTTTATGGGAAGGGCACTTGCATGCGATCCGAGCACTCTCCTCATTCATCATCACGCTCTCTGACGAGTTGCGGGTGTACGACGTAGTGAGCGATGAGCTGAGGTATGGCATCGTCGTGCCCAAGATCCCTGGAGTGCACGAGCTGCTGCAGCTCGCTGTCGATCGATCATCTGGTCACTTCGCCGTGGCGCTACCAATAGGCGATTTCTCCAGTGTAGGGATCTTTGACCCTGAGGATCCGGAGCCGCTCCTCGTCCGCAGCATTCCGCAAAGGATAGTGAGTCTGGTGTCATCGTCTTCAGCCAGCGGGTTTGTCGCGCTAGACGATACTGCGCAGGTCTGGGTCATTGCCGAGGGATCTGATCCTTCCTCATTGGCAGCAATGCAGCCCCTAGAAGACCTTCGTCTGGACAAGATTCCACCCGACACTCCCGGCGCGAGCAAAAGTCTCATACTCGACATGGAGGATGCCGAGATGGCTAGCGACGATGAGATGGCCGAGGCCATGGACGACGACACGGAGATGGCGGACAGCGCCGCTCATCCCATTGTCGTTTCGCAACAACATCTTGCGGATATTTTCGACGCGACGCCAGCTTTTGCAGCTCCCTCGGTCGAAGACATGTTTTACGAAGTAGCGGATTTGCTTGCCGCGAAGCCCCTGTCGATCGCCTCGGCATAAACTCACAAAGAGGCCTTTTGTGCATCTAAAAGCATTTTCAATTTGCACCGATCTATAAAGGTCTGTTATTCTTGACAATCTGGCCTAGGGCATCGCCAAACGCCATTGCGAAAGGTGACGGGCAAAGTTTGTGGCTCTCAATGGGCGGATGGCGGGGGCGGGGACGGGGACGATGATCTCATGGCCATTAACGGAGGGGTCTCACGCAATATTGCGCCATCGTCGAGCGACAGTCCACAGCAGGATGGACACTATAAACTGGATATACTGGATCCATTTCATAAAGAGATACCAATCAGTCAAATGAACATTCAAGACAACTTTAATCAATTCACCTTGCGCAACTTTGCCCTCTAATTGATTATCGCAAAATGTCATTTACGTCGATTCCAGTATTGGATTTGGAAGAAGCACGAAACCCTGCAACCAAGGACAATTTTCTCAGCCAGCTTCGACATGCACTCCTTGAAGTCGGCTTCCTCTACCTGAAGAACGCAGGCATTCCTTCGCAACTTGTGCAAGATATCATTGACAAGGGCAAGAGCTTCTTTGACATGCCGATGGAAGAAAAGTATGCCCTCCCTGTACGCAGCGCAACGCGCGAAAAAAAAAAAAAAAGTCGACGATCCTAACCATTTGCTGTGCCTGCGAACAAAGGCTCAAGATTGAAATGAAGAATGCGCCGTCGTTCTTGGGCTACTCCAGGCTATCGGCCGAGATCACCGCCGGACAGGTGGACCACCGCGAGCAAATCGACCTCTGCACCGAGCACCTGCTGCCGGAACCCGGGGCTCCGCTGTACTGTAACCTCGTCGCGCCGAACCAGTGGCCGTCGGAGGCGAGTGCGCCGGGGTTTCGGGCCACGTATACCGAGTACATGCGGCGCATGGGGGAAATGTCCATCTATTTCACGTCGCTCATCGCCGAGGCTATCAAGCTTCCCGCGGATGCCTTTGACAAGTACTTTGACGAGGACCAGCACCACAAGCTCAAGATTGTCAAGTATCCGGACATGGAGGAGCTCGGGCGCGCCGAAGACTCAGGCATTGGCGGCGGTGGTCGGGGCCAGGGCGTCGGCCCGCACAAGGACAGCATGTTGACGAGCTACCTCTTGCAGGCGACGGCGCACCGCGGGCTGCAGGTGCAAAACGTCGAGGGCGCGTGGATCGACTGCCCGCCCGTCGAGGGGACGCTCGTCGTGGCCATCGGGCAGGGCATGGAGGCGCTGACGCAGGGCGTGTGCGTGTCGACGACGCACCGCGTGCTGTCGCCCGAGGCCGGGTCCGGCCCGCGCTTCTCGATACCCTTCTTCCAGGGCGTCAAGTTCGACGCCGCCTTTGACGAGCTGGAGACGGTGGGCGTCGGCGCGGTGCCCGAGGACGTCAGGGCGCAGCGCAGGATGGTGGTGGAGCGCACCGGCGGGAGAGTCGACGACGTTGAGTTTACCTTTAGAAAGGGCGCCGTGGCGAGGACGTTGGGGGAGGCGACGCTCCGGAATAGGGTCAAGAGTCATCCTGATGTCGGTCAACGGTGGTATCCGGACATCTTGAAGGCCATTCGGGAGGAGCAGGCAGAGGCAGAGGCAGTAAAGACGGCGCAGGCTGCCCCGAGTATTGCGATGCCGCCCTCGACTGTACAAGCGCACTGAGGAATGACTTTTGCAAAGACGTTCATATCTTTGAGGGGAAATAGGAGAGATCTAAAATCATGTATCATATATCGTGTGCACATTCACCGGAGACCAACGGACGCCTACAGTCAGTCTACTACATACTGCTAGCTACTGGGATGTGAGCTAAACAGTAGAAGCACATCTTGAAATTCGACTCCTCGCTTTGTGTATGATTCGATTTCTCGTTTCCTTCTTTTCGCCTTTCCAGCCCATTCATTCGGCCCATGTCACGCCAGCCCATCCGTTTGAAAAGATCTAGTTGTGTAAGAAATGGTCTTTCGCGCGCGTACAGCATCAGCCCGAGCCGGGGAAGCAATCGGTGAGGCCCTTGCTGTGCTTGTTGGTAGCGTGCTCAAGCAGCCTATATCAAGGAGCAAAGAGTCCACGTCAGTACAAAAAGCTCTCGATGGAGGGGGATGGGAGGGGAAAGAGGTTCTGGTGAGACGTACGCAGGTGTCTTGGTGGTCTGGAGGAAAGTCGCCTTGCAGATCTGGCACTGAATGTTCATGGCCTTTTCGTTCTATCGGCAGAAAACACACAAGCAACTTTAGCGAATGCGGAGAGGCGCAGCGGCGGTCCGAGGGTGGTCTTGGATGAGAAGGAGGAACGTACGACTTTGAGCTGCGACTTGGCAACCTTGGCATCCTTTTGGTTGCGCTCGCGCTTCTGCTGCGCTCTGGCTCCCTAAGTCGACGAAAGAAGGGCATGTCAGTCGTGATCGCTGATTGGCAGCGCGGTTCCCTGAGGTCGGCTTGGGGTGTCTCTTACGTTGCCCATTTTGTCCCGCTGAAGAAGTGGTGGTGGTGGTGGTGTGAAGTAGGCGACAGAGAGCGGGAGAGGGGAGAAAATGCGCGATAAGACTGGGTTGAACTTTTTTTTCTTGCTCTTCTCTTTCACGCGTAAAAAAACCCAATGGCGACCACGTCTCTGTTTGCCCTGTTCGAAGCAGGCAAAGTTTTCGACAAAGTCTGACCCGGGCCACGTTCAAGCCAGAAAAGACGTTCTCGAGGGATGGAGGGCTGACAAAGTAAAGGGAGAGTTGGAATGTCGCGAGGTCTTGATGGTTTAGAGCTGAACCTCGTCGCGCATGGACCGTTTGGGCGTGCGACAAGGAGGAAAGTCCCGATGCGAGCACCTGCACCAGGTTGAAGAGGTTCCACCCCACCGAAACCCCACTCCTGGGAAAACTGACTTCCGTCTTCCGGGCGGCCGGCAGTGCGATGAGTGGGCAAGTGGGGGGCGGCGACTCCTTGTCGACGGAGGGCTCCGCAAGTTGCCCGTTTCGATCCAACGGCAACCTGAAAAGAAGGTACGTACCTTTTGTGCCTGACGGACCAGGTCTTCAAGACGACTCGTCAAAATTGCTGTCTCACCAAACGACAACCAGCTTCTCGATAGGCGCGCGTCGCGACACTGAACAGCTCGACAGCTTATGATCATAAATCGCAGTCCTCCTGGAATTCCTCGATACTGGTCGAGTTTGTCACCGCGCTCGATTGCAGTCACCGCGCGTAAGGATGTCGCGGTCTTAGGCGACTCTTACACGTTCCATGCCAGCGCGTTACCTCGCAATCTTCGAGACGCGATGTTGCCGTCACGTGTTGAGCGCCATCTTGAGTGCAGCAGCTCCTGGCATTCGCGGATACGTACTGAACCTCGCATCTGTTGAGGAGCGTGGCAAGTCGGATGTGGTCGATATGAAGTTCTAGCCGAGTACTCTCCCCTGATGCTCCTCATGTATGCTCACAGCCTATATCGTTCCCGAAAAGAGGCAATTCCACGCGGTCACCTGTTCTCATAGAGTCTTCTGGGTACTGTCTTCATCCACTGCCCCTTGTGTCCGGTCCACTGCTCTAGCTATGCATCCTGTTTCGACTGTTTTGATTGCCTCACTCAATTTACAGGCTCAACTGCTTCACACACTCGAATTGCCGAAGGATTACTGCCTCTACTGGCTCGGCTCTGCTTGATCTGCACGTCTCCCGCTCTCGATAGAATCCGGAATTGAGGGATGGCCTATCAGTGAGAGCGATTGGACAAATAAGCTATGCCTTCCGAAGTAGATCATCGTGAACCACCCATGATGTGACCTCGACGCTCAACTCGGACGCAGCTTGATGCTCGTCTCCGCGGTACGCATATTAGCACCTGCTGATACAAGCTGTCCTTCTCGACGTGTCCCAACGAATCGGTGCTTCAACCAGGGTCATGGTCAACTTCGTAGGGCATGATGCCCAGCCACAATGCTACGTCAACAGTCGGCCGTCCGCAACCAGGAGCAATCACACCTCGTCCAGCGGAAAGACGAGGAACAGGCACAAGATCACGGTGCTGCCGGGAAGCGAGTTGCGAGACATCTAGCCGGGCCGGTGGCATTGCTATGTTTACACCTCATCTCCGATGCTAGTGCGGATGCTTGCATGAGCGCAGCTTACAGTATACCCATCCGCAATACTCCCGATAACAAGCCGTCGATACGGCCGACGACCATGCGAGAGCCGGCTTTTGTTAGAGGAGTAGTCAAAGACCCTGGATTGTCGATATGAACCGTACTTGATCCGTACACCCTCGTCTCGTTTCTGTCAAAGTCGTCGCGAGTATTGCTGTGACTTTGTCATCATCAGCGGCAGTCATGCTTCTCGCGACAGCAATTATCGCCTTTATCCTAGGACTGGCTGCAGCCGACCAGAGCCCACGCCAGAATGTCACCAGCGAGAGCCTCGTCAAGCGAGCGACCAGCTTTTGGTACCCTCACATGGACCATTTTGGCAAATTTCGCGGCTACGCCCCGGACCTGGATGGTGACCACACGTACCAGGTCTTCGCAGCGGTGAACTCAGGTGATGGCGATGCTATTCAGAATGCCATCAACGAGAATCACGGTGGCAAGCGCCACGGCAGATGGCTTGCCTCTCAACCCCGGGTGCGGAGCAGCACTTTCTATAAGAGTACTCAGATGAGTGCTAATGGCAGACCAGGTCGTCTACATCCCGCCCGGGACGTACGAGATTAGGAAGACAATCTACATGAATACCGACACTATCTTGATGGGAGATCCTACAAATGTACGTGTGACTATGTTATCCTTTCATCATTCGTTGTTTCGCTAATTATTGCTAATTATTGCAGCCACCCATACTCAAGGCCGCGGCCGGATTTCCGGGAAAGCAGGTCCTCCTCTCCGGTGAGCCGCTCAGCTCGAACCGTAACATATCTTGACGTATGCTGATGAACCCTGTGGCTAGGACATGATCAGGCGACGGGTGAAAAGGGAGAAGAATCCTTTGCTGTAGGTCTCAAGAACTTGATTCTGGATACGACTGCTATCCCCGGAGGTGAGCTCTTCATATCATAATATTTCGTGACACAAATCCTCATACGATGAAAAGGCAAAGAGTTCACAGCACTCTATTGGGGCGTCGCGCAGGCCGCTCAATTGCAAAACATCAAGATCACCATGTCTTTCTCGAGCAACGGCAAAGGCCACAGCGGTATCCGCCTTGGTCGCGGATCGACATTGGGTCTCTCCGACGTGCGCGTTGAGCGTGGGCAAAACGGCATCTGGCACGACGGCCATCAGCAGGCTGCGTACAAGAACATTCACTTCTACAGGAACACCAACGGCATGCTCATCAGCGGTGGCGATACCATCAGTATCATGGGATCGACGTTTGAGCTGTGTGACACCGGAGTTCGAAATACAGGCGGATCACCCTGGATAGCCTTGATCGATTGCACGTCATTGAACTCGGGCGTCACCTTCATCACGACCGTCTCGCCGTCGTTTCTGATTGAGAACCTGGAGAAGAACACAGACTCTGACATTGCTCAATGCCCGTCCGGCACAATTCTCAGCGGTCGAAGACATGTAGCCACCTTTACCCTGGCCAACACCGTCGGTCGTAAGCCTACGTATGGTCCCGTGAGCTCGATCAACCGGCGTCCGTCTGTCCTGGCTCCTGGAGGAAAGTATCCCGTCATTCCCGCTCCAAACTACGCCGACAAGTCAGCGAGAGACTTTATCAATATCAAGGATCCGGCCCAGAATGGCGGCTTTACAGTGCTTGGGGACAACACCAAGGACGAGTCTGGCGTTCTGAATCGCATTTTGCAATATGCCGCCAAGCAAGGGAAGATTGCGTACTTTCCGTTTGGCAAGTATCGTGTCGACTCGACTCTCCTGATCCCTCCCGGTACCCGCATCGTCGGGGAAGCATGGGCCACAATCACTGGCAGTGGCAGCTACTTCAAAGACGAGAGAAATCCCAAGCCAGTGGTATCGGTTGGCCAGCCGGGCGATGTTGGTAACGCCCAGATCCAGGATATGCGCTTCACCGTTTCCGAAGTGCTGCCCGGCGCTATAATCGTTCAATTCAACATGGCCGGGCGAGCTCCCGGCGACGTGGCCTTGTGGAACTCCCTCGTCACAGTGGGAGGCACCCGCGGAGCCCCTGGGCTTACCGATAGCTGCCGCGATTCGAATAACCCGTGTAAGGCTGCCTTCATCGGTATTCACCTTGCCAAGACGTCTTCCGCATACGTCGAGAACGTCTGGAACTGGGTGGCCGACCATATTGGCGAGGACTTTGCCGGCGGGTCCAGCATCGCGGGCAAAGGCGGCGTCCTCGTCGAGTCCACAAAGGCCACCTGGCTTCATGCGCTGGGCAGCGAGCACTGGTGGCTGTACCAGCTGAACCTGCACCGGGCCGACAACGTCATGGTATCCCTCCTCCAGGCCGAGACCAACTACGAGCAGGGCGACAACGCAAGGCCGCTCGTCCCCGCCCCCTGGAGGCCCGACGTCGACGGCTGGGGCGACCCCGACTATTCCTGGTGCTCGGCGCGGGACAGACGCTGCCGCATGGGCTTCGCCAACTATATAAACGGCGGCTCCAACATTTACACGTATGCATCCGCCGCGTGGGCCTTTTTCAGTGGTCCCAGATACCAGGGCTGTGGCAAGTTTCAGTGCCAACGTGAGTCCAACCCGAAACCAACACCGCTTCTTTTTTTGGAATTCACTTTGATAAGGGGAAAGAAAGAAAGAGAGGCTAACGAGAAATGAATTATAGAAACCATGCACTGGATCAACCAGACGCCGAAAAATCTGCAGGCTTTTGGCATGTGCTCCAAGGACGCCGTGACGGTGCTCCGTCTCGCCGACGGGACGAGGGTCGATGCCCAAGATGGCTTCGCGGGATCTTGGCCCGGAGGTGGCGGCAGCGTGGGTCGATACACGCCTTGAACGCCACGGTGCTAGTATCAATTCGAAGCAATACTCCAACGAGCGCAGGGCCTCTACTCATCGCGAATGACGGAAGCATGAGAGGGAGCCGTCCGCGCGCCTTTGACTATTGTCATGAGGGTGTGACAAAAAGAGCCAAAGGATGGCGATTCCGCCGAGCAAAGACGGGCCATCCGAGCCGCAAGCCAACGTCACAGAAGTCAGAGAGCTTCACCCTCCTCTTCCGAGCGTCTCGTGCCCCGCCACCTGGCCCTTCAGACCCTCCTCGCCTTCCCCTTGTTTGTGGCTGTGGCCCGACACTGCCGGATCCTGCTCCTCTCGCGACGGCACCGCTGGCACGCGCTCGCCAGCCTGAGCTCGACGTGCTGCACGCCATAGTCGCACTCGCCAAAGTGCGACCGGTACCGCGCTCCGGGGCACCACCTGGCGACGCTCTGCTGGTGGGCTACCTCGCGGCCGCAAAAGTCGCAGACTGTGACGTGGTGGACGTCTTCGCACATTGTAACCCTCTTTTTTTGTCTTTCTGTCGTTCTGTCTCTTTGTCTTTCTCCTCAGGGCAAGGGGAATGTAAATGCCGTCGGCTTTCGAGTTGGGGGTTTCGGTCGTTTGGAGATGTTTCGTTGCCCCGGCTTGGTGATGCTGTCCTGATGATGGCTTCTCCTGGAAAGTTCGTGTACTCGAATCTGCTCTCACTGAATCCCACAAGTGTCAACCCCCAGTAGCGTATGAAGCAAACAGGTCCCTCTCTCTGAAGAGTTTGGATCGTATAGAATCAATCAAACAAGATGCAAAATTAACAAAATTATGAGAACGTCGAGTCTGTCAAGGAAGACGAGTTCTAATCTAGATTCAGACTTAGTTCAACAAACTTCTATCCAAGCCCATAATACCAAACACCAGATACCCCAACCCCTTATATACCAACGCAACAAGGTATCGAATGTTATTAATATTCCATCAATTGCTACACATCGACCTTCCGTCATCCGAGCCCCAAGCGGTGAGAACGCGTCGCACAAGCACATGCCGCCCTGCGCTCTCCTCCTCCTCTATTCTTCTCTTCCTCCTCCTTACCCCTCCCCCCCCGTTTTTGGTGCGCGGGCGTTACGCCTCACTGCAATGCTCAAGGCTCTCTACCGTACCACCACTTCACCTCACCTTGTGCCAGGAGCAAGTGCAGGGCCCCAAGAGGCGAGGGGGAAGGTAACCTGTTGGCTCGCCCGCGTGCTGCTGCGGCCGCCTCGTCGTTGCAGGCGCCGGGCCTATCGACTCGCTTCGCACGACAGGCAGCAGCGCAAGGTCAGCGGGTAAGGATTGATATTACATCTTGACCGATATTCTTGGTTGTCGTGGGTAAATAGACAATTCAGTGCGCGTCAAATTTGGCAACTTACCTGACGTACGGCGTGGCACGACTACATGTGACGCATCTGCGCGCCGAAAGTGTGGCAATGTACAATCTAGACCCCTGGCTTTACGTGGCACTGCAGTCGCCAGCAGCACGGGAACCCCCGTCATAATTCAAGGTATATTCGAGATTGCGCCGGCGGCCGTAACTTTTGTGCATTCATTCTCTATACTGACTCCATACTTCACCACGCCTCGCCTATCATAACTCGACTTGCGAAGAGACCGAGCTCTGAATCTTCCCGTTTCAGCATATCTTGCAAACATCCAGGGCTATTTGACTGTGTATCCCCACGCGCAAACGCCAGACGTAAAATTTCCGACTCGTCCGTCTTAAGGATTCGATCGGCTCGATGTTTGCATCCCGTAACGACGCTATGCCCTTGTGTCCGATGACTCGTACGGCCTATTTCGACTTGCGGGCCTCACCGTCCCTTTGCGTGGCGGCATACTTATCGCTGAGCTCGTCGTAATTCTTGTGGAGTTGCTCGCTCTGCTTCTTGAGGGTCCGGAGGTCCTGCTCCTTCTTCTCAAGCTCCTTCTTCAGAGAGGCGAGCTCGCCCGGCTTGCCAGCGACAGCAAGCTTTTCGCTCTCCTTGGCGTCCTTCTTGGTACCCTCGTAGCTTCGAACGCGGTCCTCGAGGCGCATGACCTCAAGAATCATGACATAGGTGCGGTTCAGAATGAGCGAGAGGAAGAGAGTAAAGCCGCATAGGTACATATTGCGCTGCGAGTAGAACTTGCGAGCCTGGACCTCGAGGCGCTCGTGACCAATGACGGTGGCACTAATTGTTGTCAGTATCAGGAGTCGGAGAATAGCTGCTATGTGGCAATTACGACGTACCCTCCCCTATTGTTTGCCTCGGAAGCAGCCATGAGCTCTTGTTGGACGCGGTAGACACGGTTGACGCTGTCGATGAACAGGATAAGGATGAAGACAAAGGTAATCTTCATCCAGTACTGAACCTTGGCCACAATTGGGTTCTCGGAGATGAAGCTATGAAAGTGTGAGAAAGGCGCGGTCGGGAGACAGACGCGCGAACAACGTACGTGAAGATCTTCCTCTTCATGCCGAACGGCATTGGCAGGATGAGGAGCATGAACAGCCCCATCTCCAGCACGAGGAGGAAAAACACCTGTGGGCGTGTCAGTTTAGCCTATCGACTCACGGTCGAGACTCACGCACCAGAGTGTAGTAAAGCGTCATTGTGGCGGCGCAGGCGATGAGCCGATGTTGCGGACAAGTGGAGCGATCGCGCAGGGCCGAATGGCTGAGCAGAGATGAAGCGCAGGAGTTTCGTAGCAGAGGTTTTTGCGAGGGATGCAGACGAGGTAAAAGGAGCTGTACGTGTCTAGATCGACAGAAAGCGACGATGATTGTGCCGCGGCAGGATGGAGGTTTCCAAGGTTGCGTTGCCCGGTTGGAGGGGAAGAATGAGGTGGCCGGTTGCCTCGCTTATTAGCAGAGAGAGGACTGACCACCCGTCCCGCCTTGTACTGGCTACCAGATGCCCTGTCCCTCTGGTACAGATGCCCAAATCGCAGTGCACGCCACTGTCCGAGGTACATGCAGAGGTGAAGGTCCGCGCTATCGACCAGTACCGATACCCGTCTAACTTGGCAGGGGCCATCGGCATCAGCTCGACGTCATCACCCACGCCTAGAACTGATCGACCCCTGTGGGCCCCACATGAGCTTTTGCCCAGAATCAATAACGGCAGCCAACACTGCCATGGTACCAAGTAAAAGGGGGTGCCAAAGAAACACCGTCGGTCAATCGCTTATTTTCACACACGTCCCTGCGCAGTGTATCTTGAGTCTCTGACGCCCGCATCCTGCTGCCATCCCGGGCGTGAATCGCCTTCACTGATACATCCTCCGGCATCGCCCCGTGGCGATATACTCGAACATCCGGGCTTGAAGGTTTGTAGAAGGGTTGGGTATCTTGCTACGGGATGTCAAATCCACATCATGAGCTGCATTATCGCAGGTCATCTAATCTTTCCCCTTATCAAGTAGGTATACAGAGTAGCAAAGTCATGGTCGCGAACGTAGCCAAAGACGTGCGACCCTCACACAGGCCAGATCAACTCCACATATCATCATCCCGAAACTTTGCTGGCGGCCGACGATTTCTAGGCGCCCGGTCATTCCTGCCCCGCACTACCACGTCCTGGTCATCGTCTTCGTCGTCGACCTCTCCTTCAATGTATCCAGATGATCCGTCGCGAGAATCAGGAACAAAGACCTGACTGAGATATCTCGGTGCGGCATCGTCACTGTCTTCGATTTCAACGACTTCGTTCTTGATGGTTGGCCCTGGCTCTCCCGAGGGTTCAGTCGCCGTGCTCGGAGGCTGAGGCTCTGACCCATCATCTCTGTTTTTGGGTACTTGAGCGGGCTTGGGAACTGGTCGAGGGTGCTTTCTAGGCCGCCCACTTCCCGGCCGCGCGCCACCTCGCTTGCCCTTCTTCTTGGGGGGTTCGAAAGTATTTGCCTCGATGCTGGGCTGCACCGCGTTCGAGCTAGCTCTCGTTCTCTTTCGAAGGCGTGTTGACGAGCCGGGCGTGCTATCAACGATGTTGTCCGCTGGGGTGATCAAACGGGGAGTGCTCTCCATCGCCGGGGGGCGATACTCTTCCTCCTCAATCTCGTCCTGACCGCGACGTTTTCGCTTTCGCGACTTGGTCACGTTCTCGATAGGTTCCAAACTCCGCATATCGTCGTCGTCGACCTGCAAAACCTGCCTCTTAGTCCTAGGGCGACCCGGGCCTCTCTTTCGTTCAGTCTTCGGTGCTTTTCTCGGAACCTGATCCGTCGTGTCCGTTCGCCGCGAGCGTCCTTTGGCCTTGCCGGGCTGCCGGCCTGCCTTATGATCGAGCAGCTTCTTCGTCAGGTTAGGAAAGTTCTCGCCATAGTTGAAGAAGAGCTCCTCCCCGGATTGAATGTCCCGCATCGCCGTAAACTTGATGCGATACTCGCCATTCACATAGAGGATACGCGGAGTAATGTTGCAGCCACGCTTGTCGTGTTCAGAGGCGTGATTAATGTAGCGGCTGAGGTTCCCGTAGATCGCTGCGTCTACCCAGATACCCTCGTTCTCCAATAGAGTGAAGACGTAGGAAATATTCGACTCTTCGTCAAACACATCGCCGCGCCGCGCCTCCCGCCGCACGCCTTCGTCGTGGGTGATGAGCTCGCCGACATATTCGATGATGAAGTCATCCTGAGCAATGTCTTCGGCCGTGAAAAGTCCGTAGCCCACGCCGTCGAGCTGGCTCTGACCTAAGATGAGCGACTTCCCAACGCCGCGCTGCAAGTCACAATTCTGACAGCCTGTCGCATGGAGATGCTCATCATCCACGTTGGCCGGGTCTGCACGTTCAAGGGCTCCACACGAACCGCACAGTTGAGGGTCGCACTCGCGATTCAGCTGAACGCAGATGCAAGGTCTGTCCTTTTGTTTTTGCTGGCAGGTCTTTCCATGGGAATGGCATGCACAGCCTGTGAACTTGTAGGCGCAATCTTCGACGGTGCAACCGCAGAACTTGTCGCAAAGCAGTCCTGCGTCAACGCAGGAACAGATCCGTGGGGCACACGGTCCTTCGTGAGAGCAGGGCTCTAGAGTCTCTCGCCTCTGGTGCTCATGACTGACGGTGTGGTCCTGCCAGTCTCCCAATAAGACCTTCCTCCGACGATCATACCAAGACAGATTCTTGACGCGAGTTGGCTCTACCGGGGCTGGCTTGGGCAAACGAATGTTGAGGGTTTCGAACTTGGCGTGTGCTTCGTTGCATGCTCGACTAAGGAATTTGGCTGCCAGGCATATAGCATCTCCTTTGTATGCGCTGTGTCTGGTCGTCGTGAAAATCGAGCGCAGTACAATTTCCTCGTCTTCGGACCAGGGGCGAGTCTGGATATCTTGTTCAACGGGCGCGAAAAGGCGTCGATGGCATTCGGGTGAGCATGGCGGCGCTGTCGCAGCAGTGTCGTTGAGGGTATCTCGTCGCCGCCGCTTCAGGGCGTCAGACAGGTGTGAACAAGACGATATGGAAAATGTGCGTTTTAGATTCTTGTTATCATATTCTCCGTGATCACAAGAGTGGCTGAAGCAGATCAGGCATCCCAAGATACAGTAAGTGGCTAAATTAGTTTCTGCGAGCTCATCCTCGTCTTCGTTCATGGTACTGGCGCCATCCTTGGCGGTTGGTTTGGAGTCCATGATGCTGTCAACCGACTCGTCCAGGAGTAGAACTCTTTGGAGATCGACTTTTTTGCTAGGAGACTTTTTGTCGCGGAAGACCTGCTGAAACGCTTCAGTGAACATCTGAGCCGCAGCTCCCACATCAGAAGTCGAGCTGTCACTTTGGCGATGCGTATTGAGGATATCCGTCTTTTGCCGAGGCGTGATGGCGTCGTCTGGTTCGCGGCGGGCCATGAAACTAATCAAGGCCGACTTGCTGCATCCAGGGATGGCTAAAGTGTCCAACCAGGTCTCGAGATACAGCGAGATAGTGGCGGCGCGTTCCAATTGGTAGGTCATGGCCTGCTTCTCTTCTCTGTTCAAGGGTTTGAAGCCAGATTTGAGGTCAATATCCTCCAGCTCTTTAAGCCAGAGGTTGTACTTGGTCTCCTCTGAGCTTTCCAGGTCTCGTAGGTGAGGTACAAACGTGAGCATTGTGTTTGGCGTTAGGACGTTCTTCTTTATACCGACATGATGAAACCTGTATCGCGGTACACGGTTCTTATTCGTCTTGACGCAGACGGGATAATGGTGCTCTTCTTTTTGATCCTTTTTGCTCCTCAAATGTTGCTGCAGACTGTGAGAAGCTGCGAGCTTATGATTGTGAGGTGAAGTACTTACTTTGTACTTGATTCGCATCGTTTCTGTACCCTTCTCGTGTCCACAAGCCGACTTGATGCCGAGGAAGAGGTCAGGGCCAGTGGCAACTCTTCGCTCTATTGTGGTAGTCGACTCAATGACGTACGCAGCAAGGCGAGAATGGCCATCCTTTACGTCCTGGCGGAAGCGGTTCAATTGGTCGGCAATTTTGCCAACCGTCCACACATTGTCAGCACCTGTGTGACTCGTCAAAGCGGAGCCGCCAACAGTCCGAAATTGTGAATCGGAAAGTGAAGGTTGCGACTCTGAGGGAGACCGCCGCGGGGAGCCTGAGCCAGACATGGCCGCCTCAGCGCCCAGATTTGGCGGAGGCTCCCTCTCGCTGCGGCTGGTGCTATCGCGAGTGGAAGAGAGCAATTGCCAGGACCACAGTGACGCCGACGGCCGACGCTCGTATTGCCCAGGCGTCGTTCCTGAGGTTCTCTTCAAAGGCGGAGGGCTGATGGGAGCCCTTGTGCTGGGCAAGATGCTCGCGTGCAGCTTTGTGTGCCCGTCGGCCCGAAAGCGCGAAGTTTGAAAACGTGGTGCGTCTAAAATCCAGGGGTCTCTTTCAAAAGCGCGATCGCTGGCGTCGCCGGAGTCTGGATTGACGCTGGACGGGCGAGTCGTGCTAGCGGCCATGGCGGCGAAGCGTATGGATTACTAAGGTTATCGGTAGGTGTAAATTAGTTCAGTTCGTTCCTTTCGCAGGAGCGTCCTCTAACTTAGTTTTTAGGTTACCTACCAAACACTGCATGCCTCTAACAATGATGTGAAGTCTGTCTCAAAAAGGGCGGAAGTTCTTGATGAGGTCGAGGGAATAACACATAAGGTCTGTAGTGTACTTTGTGCTGGTCTTGACCTCTTCAACAGTCTCCAAGCTAGATGATGATGAAAGCGGAGACCTCAAAATGCATGACCGCGCCGAGGTGCGAAGTGAGGCCCAGGCCATCGAGTAGATAAGTCAAATGATCTATTCAGCTCAGTTCATGTCGACGTATGGCTCAGTGTTGGCGGCGAAGGACCATCTCGAGGCTATCGCGACGACCAACAAGACGCACTTTACCTCTGTAAGTCACGACAGAGAATAAGAGGCCGACAATCATGCATTTGGATGCCGTGAGTATCGTCGACAGCCTGACTTGTCGCGCCGATTGTGTTTGGCGACGCTGCGGTGTGTCGCGTGCGAACGCCGCTTGAACGTACGACGCGTCGTTGATAGGCCGATTTGAAGTACCTAGGTAGATACCGCGTTCGCAACTTCGCAGCGGGGTGGTTTACCCGTAGGCGCTCACCCTTACAGTACTGTAGTTGGCCTGCAAAGGACCCCGCCCGCTTCACGTGCCTACGGGTAGAATCGGTGCAAGTTGTAAGTTATAAGTGTAGCATTCGAGGCAAGCACGAGCAGACGAGGCAGGCCAAGACCGTCATTGCAGTCAAAGCAGGTATAGCAGTCCAGGCAGTCGACGTAGGTGCAGGTAGGCACGAGCAGTTAATCGCGTTAAGTAGTAGGCACGAGTAGGTGCAATCCTCAAGGTACATATAGTGTTTAAGACCAGGACGAGTAGCAGGTCTATTTGCGAATACATAGGGTCTGCTCCCACTCGATGAGGAGGACCTTGGAAGTCTCGAACTCTCTGAAAAGCTCGGCGAGTTTATGCGGTAGGGTAGTCATGGCGGGTTACTAAGTTGTGTCGAGATGCTAAAAGAATCAAGGTCGAGGTAGTAGAAAGGGATGGAGGGGAAAGCTGCCTTCTAATTTTAACGTTTAGGTTGCATTACGGGTCGCTTATCACTTTGGCACAGATTACAGTCGCCCTTATTCATGCCGGCATTTGAGAAATGGTCGTACCTGATAAACGCACCTGCCTTGTATGCAAGCTTCGAACTGGGGAATAGAAGATGAAAAATCTAGAAGCGTGATGTCCAAGAGGCAGCGCATTTCGCCCATTATGCTTGAAATTCCGGGCGTGCCTTCGTATTCCTCGTAGTCTACGGATTGTCACAAGAGTCCTCTGGCGAATAGCTTACACGTACAAAGCAGGCCGAGATTCTCTTGGCTCATGGCCGTGGAAAGTGAAGTCGTCGATGGTATTTCGCTTACGTCACTTCAAGATAGGTAGACTTTGTGCTGCCTCCCGCTCTCTCGGGATTGCATCGTTACATCACGTGATGACCACGACATCCATACCTACTTCCATACCATCTTTGGAGCCCATTTGAAATGTCGTGTGGCGGCACTGTGGCCCCAGCCCGGCTTCACCGATGCTCCGTAGCGTCGCGGACAGACAAACGGACGTTTCATCAGCCCAAGCCTCGCGACAAAGGCTGTACGAGTACCACGAGAGCTGATGATGTTCGCATCATTTGAGTAGACTTTCGCCACTTGTTTGAAAATGCATTGGGCGAGGAGCATCTGATGTCTCCAGTTTCAGATTGTGCTTCCGAGTTCGACTTGAAGCTGAGCGAGATGCATCTTGACAGTCGTCGCGGCAACACGCGACCTGGGGTTCATATTCCTCTTCGAATCCCATATCCGAGATCAGCAGGGCCCGATCAGTGTGTCAGCTAGGACAGACTCGAGCTGGCGCCGGGACAACGCGTCAAGGAGAATGGCCCTGCGGCGCTGCAGACCATGGCGCCAGAGTGCCCTCAAAAGCGCAACCGCACACTTCGCAACCGTGGCAGCATTACACCGTCATCCAGGCGTCTAGTCTGGCACTACTGTAGGAGCCGTCGCCGAGTGTGTACATCTCCGGGCGACTGGCCGAACCACAGCCGGATTGGGCCGGCTTCTCCACCCACAAGCTCCAGCTCGAACGAACCGCAAGAGGCGCCGCGGCCTCGACTCTGTCCAGTTCTCCGATCGGTGGTCTGCTTCTGCCCAACGGACGACTCCGAGATCTGCCATTTGTGTGCATGGTGCCATCGCTGCTACCCAAGGGCCAAACCGATGGCCAGAGAGTGCCCTGGCAGCCGTCTGCCTGATTGAATTACTTTATAAGTCACTACTGTAGCTCTGCAGAGTGCCGAGCCAACTAGAGGGAGCGGCCGAGACATGCCGGGCGCCTTTTTGAAACCTTTGGACGAGCACGGCAATGGGCTTTCCCAAGCTGTTACCAAGCACTCCAAGCAATCCCCCCGGATGCCATGGATGCCTTTTTTAGGCGTAAACCATGCTGGTGCTGTGGAGGAGCCAGCCGCATCCGCGGACCCATTCTCCACTTGTACTTGGCCGATGACGTCGCCAGATGGCCCCCCACCCTCTCCGCAACAAACTCCAGCACTGCCCGCCAGTTTCCCATAAAGCCATCCTAGCCTTTCCGCTACTCCCTCAGTCGCCCGTTTTTGGAACTCCCTTTTCTCCCTTTTCTCGCCATCCAACTGCTTTTTATTTGATACCCTCCGTCTCGTTGTCGATCTCCACGTCTCTGTACCACCTGTTCATCTACTGCCACCACCGGGCAAGCTGCAACCAGACAACAATTGACAGCACCTCTCGTCGTACGCATCCCGATAATCAGCGCAACACCAGCACGCCGCCACCATGCACCGTACCTATTCTATGCGCGCGACCCGGGCGCCTACCGCGTCTCAGTTACAGGTAATTCACACAGCCGGGCAGCTCCGAGGCAAGCGACGAGGATCGACATTGACATCGCACAGAGCCCGCCGCCGCCGCCTTCTTCCACCAAGTCTGGCCGCATTTTCGGAAAGGGTAGTCTTGGTAAGTAATTGAATACAGCAGCAATCGACAAATCCATATTCGAATGTCGATTGCTCTTGCGACCATCGAGACATACGACTCACAAAGCTACAGGCCATGCCTTGCGCCGCAATGCTGGAGGTGCCTTCGGGCCCGATCTGGCTAAGAAGCTCTCCCAACTCGTCAAAATGGAGAAGAACGTCATGCGAAGCTTGGAATTAGTCGCAAAGGAGCGTATGGAAGTCGCTGTATGTATGCACACACCACTCTTTCTCATTCAATGGCTGACTCTGTACCAGCAACAACTCTCCATTTGGGGTGAGGGCGGCGACGAAGACGTTTCCGACGTTACCGACAAGATAGGCGTCCTCCTATACGAGATTGGCGAGCTCGAGGACCAATACGTCGATCGATATGACCAATACCGCATCACCATGAAGAGCATTCGCAACATTGAAGCATCTGTACAACCCAGCCGCGATCGTAAGTCTCCACAGTAGCCAATATTCGCTTCCACCCTGTCTTACACGTGTGTCAATAGGCAAGCAGAAGATCACCGACCAGATCGCTCAGCTCAAGTACAAGGAGCCCAACTCTCCTAAGATTGTTGTTCTCGAGCAGGAGCTCGTCCGCGCTGAAGCCGAGTCACTTGTCGCTGAGGCTCAACTGTCCAACATTACTCGCGAAAAGGTCAAGGCTGCCTACTCCTACCAGTTTGATGCTTTGCGCGAGCACTGCGAGAAGGTAGCTATTATTGCTGGCTACGGCAAGCATTTGCTCGACCTCATCGACGACACCCCCGTCACCCCTGGTGAGACCCGTCAGGCGTACGACGGCTATGAAGCTAGCAAGGCAATCATCCAGGACTGCGAGGATGCCTTGACCAACTGGGTCACGGCAAATGCCGCCATCTCCTCCAAGTTGTCTACCCGCTCGCGTACTCTGTCACAGCGACGCCGCAATAACATTCGCGCCCGTAACGAGGGTCACGACCTGTCGGCCCAAGACACACCTCTCAACGACGGTAGCTCGTGGGTGGGTCGTCACGACGTCGACAGTGAGGAGGAGGACGAGGAGGACGACCACCGCCACTCTGCAATTGACAGTGACGGAGGCCTAAACGGCGAGAGCCGTGGTCGGACACAGGAAGCAGTCGCCGCATAG
Organism: Hirsutella thompsonii MTCC6686; assembly: GCA_000472125.2. Taxonomy (NCBI): domain Eukaryota; kingdom Fungi; phylum Ascomycota; class Sordariomycetes; order Hypocreales; family Ophiocordycipitaceae; genus Hirsutella; species Hirsutella thompsonii. Next base: position 40,357 of record APKU01000089.1, read on the forward strand.
GAGAGGTCCGCCGAATAATGAGCTGCGTTATGTGTGAAGATGCGATTGAGTGCACAACTTTGTTGCAATGCTTGCCCGGCGTAGCCAGGCTTGGTGCAAAATTTGGTTCGTGAAATTACACGGCAAACGGTATGGTACTGGTTTCGGGTTTTCGCAATAGGCTGTTTTCCGTATATATACCTAGGCACTAATATAAGAGTAATCAAGCTGAAAATTGTTCTCGCTTGCTGTTGGTGATGGTCCCGATGTGGCTGTTCGTAAGGTGTTTGAATTGCGAGCCTTTGCTTTACGTGTCTCGTTTCTTGAGTTGACTGGTGAATTGTTCCAATTCTATCTTGACAACATGATGCCCGGGTATCACGACGAGCCCCAGGTACCGCGAGGTCATGTCGACAGTAACGGTGCCCTCAGGCGTCTCTTTCAGTTGGCGATGAGCGTTTTCGGCTGATGGCTGCCGGTACTCGTAGGTATGAGCCAGGACGACATTTTTATTCTGCAGAACCCAACATATTGCGGACTGTCAGCGCCGCTTCTCAAAGCGAGAAACGCAGAGGGTCATGGGAAAGGACGGGAACGCACGGCGTCGGTGCATTTAAAGCCGCCCCAAAACAAGCGTCCGTCTGTGGTGACGACGCGCAAGTTCTTGTTCAGGAGAGACTCGAGGTAGCCTTGAGCCTCATCCTTGTCCATTGCGAGGCCGACTGAGGTGCCTCGCACAGGTGGTTTTTCTGAAGACGCACGTTTTGGCGGGGGGGAGAAGAGCACGTTCTGGCGATAACGAGGCGCGCCATTCCGGTGGGGGTTTAACCTGACTGATAAAGAGGCTCCACTAGGAACTTGGTGGAGCGCAGAAGGTGGGTCGGAGTGAGTGCAGTAAAGTAGCTGCGTCATGCATCGGACCCGACTCCCGAGCCGCAGCTTACTTTTGACCTCGATAGACAGCACTGCAGCAGTATCTGTCCAGCGTGAATGTCGCAGCTTTCACTACATGACTTGACACCCCATCGACAGACGTCTCGCTCGTGTGTGAGATAATCGCCATGAAAGCGAGCATGCGGCGTGTTTACGACGCCATGCGACTTGGATACCGACCCTGACATTGATGACTTCACCATCCAGATTCTTCTCAAAGATCATTAATCGTCCGTCACCATGGGTGTCAACGGCCTCTGGACCGTGATCCAGCCTTGCGCGCGGCCGACCAATCTCGCCACTCTGAATCGCAAGCGCCTCGCTGTCGACGCATCCATCTGGATATACCAATTCCTCAAGGCCGTGCGAGACAAGGAGGGCAATGCGCTGCGCAACTCGCACATTGTCGGCTTCTTTCGTCGCATCTGCAAGCTGCTATGGTTTGGTATCTTGCCCGTCTTCGTCTTCGACGGAGGCGCTCCCGTCCTCAAGCGCGCCACGCTGCAGAAGCGCATGCGGCGTCGCGAGGGTCGCAGAGACGATGCTGTGCGGACTGCGGGAAAGCTCCTGGCCGTACAGATGCAGCGCATCGCCGTCGAGGAGGAGGAGAGGCGCAAGAGAGAGCTCAATCGAGATGTCTCTGCTCGTGAGGCCGAGCTGGAGGAGCGAGAACAAGCGGAGCTCAATACGCAGAATGTCGAGTACCTGGAAGAGATTGGTATGTCGAAGCAGGAGAAGGCACAGTCGCGACGATTCCACAAGCAGGATGCATATCATCTACCCGAGCTAGATGGCGGTATTGCGTCGATGGGAAAGCCGGATGACCCGCGCATCATGAGCGTCGAAGAATTGGAAGACTACGCGCGACAATTTCACAACGGCGAAGACGTCAATCTCTACGATTTCAGCAAAATTGACTTTGACGGCGACTTCTTCAAGAGTCTTCCGCCTGCTGACCGGTACAACATCCTGAACGCTGCGAGACTCAGGAGTCGTCTTCGAATGGGCTTGAGCAAGGACCAGCTCGATGACATGTTTCCCGACCGCATGGCTTTCTCTCGCTTTCAGATCGAGCGGGTCAAAGAGCGTAATAATCTTACGCAAAGACTGATGGCCGAAGCCGGAATGACTGGACTTGACTTGACACTGGGCGTCAACGCACGTGTCGCTGGAGAAAAGGACCGCGAGTACATCCTTGTCAAGAACGACGGCGCAGAGGGCGGCTGGGCTCTAGGCGTCGTAAGCAAAGAGAAGGATCTCGGCGAGGCACACAAGCCCATCGATGTGGACGCAATTCAGGTCCAATATCAGTCCAAGGAAGAGGATGATGAAGATGAAGATGTTGACTTTGAAGATGTTCCAATCGAGGGCATCAACCGATTACCCAAACAGCGGCTGCCACAGCACTCAGACGGCGCAAGCTTGCAAGCAGCGCAGGATCTCGCGGCGGGCAGGCAGCGATTCTACGACGGACGACAGAAAGACGCCGCCGAGAATCAAGTCGAAGATGAGGAATCCCTCTTTGTAGATGGGAACACGGGCGAGGCCAACGCCATTCTTCAGAGCGCGGCAGAAGAGGATATTTATCCAGAGGAGGAGGAAGACCTCAATCGAGCCATCGCAATGTTGTTAAAGAACCAGCACGATCTGGATCGCGACCTATTTGAGGAGGCACCCGAAGACTCCGAAGAAAAGTCTACCGAGGAGCCCGAGTGGAAGCAGAGAGCCGTCGAAACGTCCAGGCCCATCACAGGAAGCAGCGGTTCCATGATTGCGCACATTGTGAATAATCGATCCAACGCGGCGGTCCCCAAACGCAGAGAAGACAAGGACGCTGAAAGTGACAGCGACGATGATATGCAGGCTATCTTGGCCCGAGCCAGAAAGGCCAGAAAGGCCCAGCCTGCCCCTGTGGTCGAAAACAAGAAGAATCCGTTTGATGGCCCACTTCCTTTTCCCAAGCTCAATTGGACGACGTCGTTATTCGCGAAAAAAGCGGACGCTCAAGCAGAGACTTTCACGGAGAAAGACAACGTCGGTAAAGAGGACGCCGAACCGAGCGATGATATGGCGGGAGGTTTTGAGGCTGATCCTGAAGAACAGGATGGACCGAAGCCGCTTCCGCCATGGTTGGCAGACGATACAGACATCAGAGAGTCATTGAAGAAACAACAAGATGTCGAGAGGGAGATCAATGCCGAAGACCGTCAAGAAGCTGAGGAAGAGGAGAGGTTGAGAAGACGGGACATGCAGAACCGGCTGATCGAGATTGACTCTTCGTCTGATGATGGGAGTGATATTCAAATTCTCGAAGTTCCGCCATCGCCGAAACAAGGGGCCACGGCGCAAAGAACGAGACCTGAGCTGAGCGAGGAGTCTTTGGCAGAGGATGGCAGTGCTGCTGAAGTGGCTCCAGAGGCTTCTGACATCGTGGCACAAGTTACAAACGCAGATGCTGGAAAGTCTGGGGTTACTATCTTAAACTCTGGCGGAGAGGAAGAAGAGAAGATCCCCTCTCCAGACCCAAGACAATCTTCGGAATCCCCAGAGCCGGAGTTTGAGGACGTGCCAGCAGCAGAACCGGAGCTCAACAATGTCGATCCAGCAAGAGCTGTAATCGCGAGAAGCGAGTCACCGTTATTCGAAGATATCCCGGATATGAACGTTGAATCTGCCCATCCTGCAGTTGGAGGGACAACTGTCAACGATGATTTGTTCGCAGACGTCGACGACGCCGAGTTTAGTGATCCCGAGGATGAGGAGCTCATGATGCAAATGGCAGAAGAGGCCGAAGAGCACGCTCGTTTTGCCAGTGAACTCAACCAAAAGTCTGCGGCACAGAACAAGGAAGACTACGAAAAGGAGCTGCGCGCTCTGCGTAACCAGCAGAAGAAGGACAGACGTGATGCAGACGAGGTGACACAAGTCATGGTTACCGAATGTCAGGCGCTGCTCCGCCTGTTCGGCATCCCTTACATCACTGCACCGATGGAGGCTGAGGCGCAGTGTGCGGAGTTGGTGCGACTGGGCATCGTCGACGGCATTGTCACCGACGATTCGGATACGTTTCTCTTTGGCGGGACTCGTGTCTACAAGAACATGTTCAACAGTAACAAGTTCGTCGAGTGTTACCTCGGCGTCGACCTGGAGAAGGAGCTGTCGCTCTCGCGGGAGCAGCTGATTTCGCTCGCACAGCTGCTCGGGTCGGATTACACAGAAGGGCTGACGGGCGTGGGACCAGTGACAGCCGTCGAGATTCTGTCCGAGTTTCCTGGCAAATCGGGTCTCGAAGACTTCCGGGAGTGGTGGATGTCGGTGCAGAGCCAGGCCCGACCCAAGGAGGCCGACGCGTCGTCCACGTTTCGCAAAAAGTTCCGCAAGTCGCAGGCGACCAAGCTTTTCCTGCCTCCCGGGTTCCCCAACCCGGCCGTCTACGACGCCTACCTACACCCAGAAGTCGACGACAGCGCCGAGACGTTCCAATGGGGCGTGCCCGACCTCGAGGGCCTGCGCCGGTTTCTCATGGCGACGATTGGGTGGAGCAAGGAGCGGACGGACGAGGTGCTAGTCCCCGTGATTCGCGACATGAACAAGCGCGACCTCGAGGGCACGCAGAGCAACATTACGCGGTACTTTGGTGGCGGCGTCGGCGTCGGGGCCAAGGAGGCGTTTGCGCCGCGGCAGCGCGCTCAGGGCAGTAAGCGGATGGCGGCGGCGGTGGGTAGGCTGAGGACTCAAGCCACGGGCGAGGAGGCGCGAGGGGACGAGCAGGGACCGAACAAGAGAAGGAGAGGCGCAAACCGCGCTGCTGCTGACGGCGAGAGCAATAAGTGATGGAACTTGGTCTCGTGAGGCAGAGTATCTGGTGTTTCGATGAAGTGACAGGACTTCAAAATATATCGTCATGTGCCTCGGGGGCTAACGCACGCCATACCGTCTCCAATATTTACGTGCCCCCGAAAAATGACAGTGAACAAATAATAAAGAGCGACTACTCAAGTGATGAATGGTGACTTAACCAGTACCTATGCTGCCATCGCAAGTAAGTCGCTATACTTCGTTTGAAATTCGTCTCAAAAACAAGGGCCAAAGGCGACACTCACTGCAAGCTGAAGCTACCCTGGACACCTCGCGATCTTGAAAGATTTCTACACCGACGGGTGGTGTAAAGCGGGGAAAGCTCGGTCCAAGTCTACAGTACGCGCAACCGTGGGAAGGGTACGCGCAACCGTGGGAAGGAACCCACTCAAGTTACTCGCAGAGTGAACAGGCTCGTCCTCCACTCCACGTCCAAGGTACTTTGCATTCGGTACCTGAAAGCTCGCAAGGCAGCGCAAAACCATTGGAAAAAGGACTCTTCCAGATTCCAATCCCAGTCCCCTTGTCTTGTCCACGCTGCCCGCCCGCCGCCCTTTTCTTCCTCTCCAGTGCTGTGCTGTCGATCAACGCATCAACCATCGATCGGAAACGGACACGACAAGTCGTTCTTTGCGCGCGCCTCTGCCTCCCCATCTGGAGTGGTCCTGATTCATCGCACATTGACGACGACGACGACGAACACGACGGCATGGATCAACGAGAGCTCGAGTCGCGCGTGAAAGCGCTGACGAAATCGGTCGCTGCCAATGAGCCGCCCGAGAACGCAATCAAATTGCTCGACATGCTGAAGAAGGATGCGGCGCCGACGGAAGAGATGTTGCGGGTATGTTTACGTGACCTTGGTTTCCCCATTTCGTCCCTCTGTTCCCCGTATCTACTGGCGAGCTTTTCACCGTGTTGCGTGTGATTGAGCCTCGGAGAGTCGCTGCGCAAGCTGCGTGACGAGCGAAAGTGGCTGGTCGCTGTCGCAATCCGACGACGGCAGGTGAATTAAGCTACGGCGCGCCTCGTCCACTCACTCCCGGAGATTCTATTTCACGAGCTTCCTGTCTCCTACCTCCTGCGTCTATATATATCATGCATTATACTCACAGTTCATGTTCTTCTGCCCAACAGGCTACGCGCGCCGGTGTTTTTGTCGGAAAGCTGCGATCGAACCCCAACAAGGAAATCGCCAGGGCGGCATCCGAGCTCGTCATCAAGTGGAAGAAGCTCGTCGAGCAGGAGAAGAACTCCAAAATGACAAAGTCCAAGGGCTCCCCCGCGCCGGCGGCGGCAGCGCTGCCGACACCCGCCCCCATAGCGTCGGGGTCCAAGAAGGCGTTCACGGGCGACCCAGAGAAGCGCAAGTTCGACACGGACGGGGTGGACATCAAGCGGACCGAATCCACGGTGCGCAACCAGTGCATCGGCCTCATCTACAACGGCCTGGCTTTCCGGTCCATGGACTCGCCGTCGGACGTGGTGGCCAAGGCGGTCGCCGTCGAGGCCGCGGTGCTGAGCACCTTCAAGTCGGAGAGCGCCGACTACAAGAAGAAGATTCGGTCCCTCTTCGCCAACCTCAAGAACAAGTCCAACAAGGAGCTCGGCCGGCGCGTCATGACGGGCGAGATCCCGCCTGAAATGTTCGCCACCATGACGGACGAGGACCTCAAGAGCGAGGACCAGCGCAAGAAGGATCTCGAGCTTGAAAAGGAGAACATGAAGAAGGCGCAGGTGCCCATGGCCGAGAAGAGCATCAGTGAGAGCCTCGAGTGCGGTCGCTGTAAGAAGAAGAAGGTCAGCTACACGCAGGCCCAGACCAGAGCCGCCGACGAGCCGATGACGACGTTTTGCGAATGCATGAATTGCGGTCACCGGTGGAAGGTATGTGTTAACATAACTTGGTCCCGATTTACCCTTGACCCGTCGATACTAACGACTCGACTGCAGTTCTCATGAATCAAGCCCCCGCGACACCGAAAGTATTCTGTATGCCGGCAGATTGAGTCTGCTTCACCGCATTGGCGTGCGTCTTTACTACATTACTTGGCGGGAGGGGACAGGGACCGGCTGGGAGTTTTTGGAATGGGCTTTTCTTCGATATATTAGGCAAGGTGTACCACGACGAAGGGGTCTCGGCATGAAATTCTTTTTTCTTTCTCTTATACCTCTTCTATCAACCTCTACTTTGGGGGGTTTCCGAGTTGTAGTCGTCCAATGCCCTCTCGGGAAGATTGGCAGTTGTACGCCTTATTTCATACCTAGGGTCTCATGTCGCTTAGAATCGGAACATCAGGGAATAAGTAACTCCGAATAGGTGCGGGGAAAGACGCTGGACGCTCCACGGTCTCCGTCTTGGGCAATTATTTTACTCAGCGCAGCTGCTTGCCAGTCTTGCTGAGCCCGAGCTCGGACAAGAGGTCGGTCGCCTCGCCTTGCTCGAGGCCCATTTCCTTGATTTGCTTCCAGAATTTGCTCACGTGGCGTGTGCCCGAGTCGCACAGGACCGTCACGACGCGGCTGCCCTCGGGTAGCGACATGGCGGTAGCGACGGCGGCGACGCAGTTGACGGCGCTGCTGCTGCCGATGAAGATGCCGTCGTGCTCGACGAGCCAGCGGGCCATGCGGCAGGCCTGCTCGTCCGAGACTTTCACGGCGTCGTCGATGAGATCGCGGCCGGCCTCGAAGTTCTCCGTAACGCGGTTGATGCCGATGCCCTCGACGATGGAGTCGACCTGCTGCCGGCGGCGGGTGCCCTCGCGTTCCGTCGGCGAGTACATGACGCCATGACGGACCTTGTTGTATAGGCCGCTGCCCTGCGGGTCGGCCAGGACGACGCGCAGGCGGGCCATTTTGGCCTCGAGCTTGAGGTGGCGCGCGACGCCCGAGATGGTGCCGCCGGTGCCTGCGCCCGCGACGAAGGCGTCGAGAGTGCCCTTTGTCTGCGCGTAGATCTCGGGGCCCGTGGTGCGCAGGTGAGCGCGCCAGTTGGCCGCTGACTCGAACTGGTTGGCGAAGAAGCCGGTGCTGCCATCGCCCGCGGCTGCCGCGTGCTCGGCGGCGCGCCGGCGCGCAAGATTGACGAAGTGGTAGGGGCTCGTGATGGGCGCGACGGGGACGCGCTCGACTACGGCGCCTAGGTGATGTAGGAGCTCCGACTTCTCGAGGCTCTGATCGTCGGGCATGCAGATGTGCGCGCGATACCCACGGGCGCGGGCCAGTGTCGCGAGCGAGATGCCCGTGCTGCCGACGGTGCCCTCGTATATCGTATCGCCCCGATGCGGCACCAGCAGTCCGTCCTTTTCGGCCTCGAGAATCATATTGAGCGCGACCCGGTCCTTGGGGCTGTTGCCGGCGCCGTTGAGAAACTCGGCCTTGGCGAGGATGACACGACCCGTGGCCTCAGACAGCGACCGGATCTCTATAAGTGGCGTGTTGCCGATGCACGCCTCGATGCCGTCGGCCGGACCGCTAATCTGGCCGTCGTCGCCCGCGTCCGACGCATCGTCCGACTCATGGTCCTCGAGCGCGAGTGGCGGCGCGCTGGCCCAGAACAAGCTGCTCTGACGACGTATCGACCGACCGCCTGCGCTAATTTTGCGCTGATACCGCTTCTCGAGGTCCGGGTAGAGGTCCTTCACGCCGAGGGTGACGAGGACGCCTGCTGCGAAAGCGGCGACGGCGGCGGCCGAGCTGTAGGCCTTTGGGTGTTGACTGAGGGACATGGCTATGGCGATGATGGTGATGTCGAATATGATGAAAGTCGCAAGGACGCAAGATCAGCGTCCATTGTTTTGCGCATACAAGTCGCGAGGTCAGGCGTCGATGTTGTTTATCGCTGCATTGCGCCTCAGGGTTGCCCCCTGGGCTTGCTGCATTGACGAGAGTTTTCTGTGGCGCCGCCCTGGTTAGCAGGGAGGGGAGGACTGACGGAGGTCACGAAGTGCCTGAAGGGCCGGCCCGAAGGTTAGCCCGGGGAACCAGGCCGGCGCTGAAGTCCATAACAATGCATTGTCCTGAAGATGGAAATTTGTAAAGTTAATGTATCTATTCTATAGAAAATCAAGCAAATGGGTAGTAGAGAGGCAAATGATATTTTTATCATTTATGATACGAAGCAAGCTGTTCGGATTGGGAAGCCGTTCTGGTGTCAACGTTGAATATTGACGATCAGCGCCGGAATATTCCCCACTCCGATGCACCGGTGAACAGGGTCAGAGAGCTCCGACCGAAGTCGCGACCGGCAGCTCGAAAAATTAGGACCCTTCTACTCCGACGAAACAACCAAGGACCTCGGTTTCCCGCCACCGACCGTCTACTCTGGTCATGGACTCGCCAATTGTGGCCCAGCTGTTTCGACAGCTGTTCCGCCATCGACCGCGCGGGTGCCAGGGCAGCAGCCGAGTCCGCGATGGGCTCTTTGGCCATCAGCCGCTGCGGCAACATCAGCGACACCAGCAAACCATTGCCAACCGGCGAGAGGTCGGCAGCAGCCGAGGATACGCGACAAGAGTATCCATAGATCGCGGCATGAAGACAAATGAGAGTCGGTGGCAGCAGCGGACGTCGATCCTTCCGGAAGACCGACAAGCCGAGTTCACAGAGTATCCCTACATCTCGGCCGCGGAGCTCAAGAAGCGCACCGAGCGCCCACGAAGAGTCAAGATGCTGATGAGGGACTTTATAGATGGTGTGCTCACCTGGTTTTTCTATATCTTTTGAAGTGCTCGCTGGACTGAGGACTAACTTCATCCGCAGACAGCTTGTATAACCCGTCGTACGGCTACTTCTCCAAGCAGGCCGTCATCTTCAGCCCCGGAGAGCCATTCGATTTTGGAGGCATGCGCGACGAGCTCGAGTTCCAGGCGGAGCTCGGCCGGCGGTACACCGAGTTCGAGGACCGGCTCGATGAGGAAGAGGAAGACCTGGAGGACGAGCAGCGGTTCGAGGACGAGAGCGAGAGTGAAAGCGCGGGCGAGCTTGACGAGGACGCCAACGTTGACCGAAGGCTGACGCGGCAGCTGTGGCACACGCCGACGGAGCTCTTTCGCCCCTTTTATGGCGAGGCGATTGCGCGGTACCTCGTGTCGCAGTACCGGCTGGCCACGTACCCCTACGACGACCTGCTCATCTTCGAGATGGGCGCGGGCCGCGGCACGCTCATGCTCAACGTGCTCGACTACATCCGCGAGGTCGACCCGCAGGTGTACGCGCGCACGCGCTACAACATCATTGAAATCTCGCCCGCGCTCGCCTCGATGCAGGAGCTCCACCTGCGGGCCACGGCCGAGTCGCGCGGCCACGCGGACCGCGTCGACATTGTGAACCGCTCCATCTTCGACTGGGACCGGCCCGTGACCTCGCCCTGCTTCTTCCTCGCCATGGAGGTCTTTGACAACTTTGCCCACGACGGCATCCGCTACGACGTGGCCACCGAGGAGCCCCTCCAGGGCCACGTCCTCATCGACGGTGCTGGCGACTTTTACGAGTTTTACGTCCATGAGCTCGACCCCATCGCCGCCCGCTTCTTCCGCGTCCGCCACGCCGCCACCGGCGGAGACTACCAGAAGCCGTACCCGTCCAGCCCTCTCGTCCGCCGGCTCGCCTCCAAGATGCCCTTTGCCGCCAACCTGTCGGAGCCGGAGTTCATACCCACCCGCCTCATGCAGTTCTTCGACGTGCTCGAGAAGTACTTCCCCGCCCACCGCCTCCTGACTTCCGACTTCGACTCTCTCCCACAGGCCGTTAGAGGCCTCAACGCTCCCGTCGTCCAGACGCGCTACCGCCGCAAGACGGTGCCCGTCACCACCCCACTGGTAAGCGGAAGCCCGTCTCCTTCAACAAACCCCTTTCCCTGAACAGTAAACCCCATCCCCGCTGGAACATACATGTTCGCTGACTTGTGCTTCGTACAACGCAGGTCCATCAGGGCTACTTCGACATTCTCTTCCCCACAGACTTTCGCGTCACAGAGGCCATTTATCGCGCCATCACGGGGAAACTCACGCGCGTCATGTCCCATGGGGACTTTATGAGCCGCTGGGCCTACCTCGAGGACACGGCCACGCGGTCCGGCGAGAATCCGCTCGTCACGCACTACAAGAACGCCAGTGTCATGTTTACCGTTTGACGAGGGACATGGCCGATGTGGGAGAATATTCCCCGTTCTAGATAGGTACTTTGGGCATGCTGGAGTGTGAGAGCAGGCGCGCATCTCGGCCCCAGGAGGAGGGGCATCCATGTATGCCAAATAGAGAAATTGGGATTCAGCTATGGACGTGCTGTACTATCAAGCTTGCACGTTTAGCCCATTGACAGTCCCCACGATAAAATAGAGTACATGTGACTGGCATCGCATCGCCGCTCTGGTGAAGAGTGACATTTATCAACACGAGACGCAAAATGTGCATGATCTCTTTTGCGATTTCTTCGACTTTTCATCAAGGAATACATGAAAAGCGCCGATAAATCATGTCCGATCCGATCGTCACAAATTACACTTACCGAAATGTTGTGAAGTAAGGTAAGGTGAGGTATAGTTCATTTATAAACGTCTCTTCCCTTCATCGCCGATTGTCCATACATAAGTGAATCCAGCCAGTCAGCCTTTCCCCTTGCATTCTTTTCATCGTAGACCTCACCAAGTAAAATCGTCTAGACCTCTTCAAACATCAGGCAGGTAGTCAAAAAATTCCAGCACCCGAAGCCTCCCCTCAGAGCTTCAGCTTCTCTTGTAGCCACTTAGTCGCCGTCTCAACACCCTCATCAATCTTTTCGGGATTGGTCCCCTGGCCCTGCCGCGTGGGCTCTCTGCCGCCAGAGCGACCGCCAACCACTTCCGACACGGACGCCGCCCATTGCTCTGAAGTCACGCCTTGTGAGGCGAGGTGCTGCAAAGAAAAGATCAGTAAAAGCGTCCGTCTCCAAAGGGCAGGAATGTTGATCGACTTACCGTTCCGACGTAGACACCGTGCACGACGGCGCCCTCTTCCTTGCTGCCACCAAACATGTACACCGTCTTCTCCTTGTCCTTGCCCTGGAAGTGCTTGATAACCTCCGTAAGGGCCTTGGCGTTGCCGCCAATAGGCAGCCGACCGACATACCATTTAGAGTCCTTGTTCTTCTCAAAGTGCTTGAGCACAGTGTCGAGCGCAGTCTTGGCCTCGGCCTTTTGGCGCTTCTTTTGCTCGGCAACGACCTCTGCCGCAATCTTCTGGAACCGTTGGTTGAACTCATCCTTAGTGAGGGTGGAGATGACGAGCTGGCTCAGCTCCTGCGATACCGCCTTGACCTGGGCCTCCTTTTCGGGGCCAAACGGCAAGGCGCTGAGAGCATCGAGCTTCTTGGAGAACTCGGTCGCCTCTCGTTGGACCTGGTGAGCCGCCTCGCCCGTATACGCAATGATGCGACGAATACCCTTGGCGATGCCGCTCTCCTCGACGATGACCAGATCCTTGATGAGACCCGTCTTTTCGACATGAGTGCCACCGCAGAACTCGACACTGTACTGCCGCCACTCGGGCTTCTTAGGGTCCGCAAGCATCGTGTCGACGTCCATGCCGATGGATACTACACGAACAGGGTTAGGATACGTCTCACCAAAGACGGCGCGAACACCCTCAATCTCACGCGCCAGGTCGAGGTCGACGTCTTTGGAGAAGATCTTGGAGTCGCGTCGAATGTACTCGTTGGACAGGCTCTCGATTTTCCGAAGCTCCTCAATCTTGACCTGCGCCTTGTGTGAAAAGTCGAAGCGCAGCTTCTCGTTATCAACCAGAGAACCCTTCTGATTGATGTCATCACCCAGAATCTCCCTTAGCGAATGGTTGAGAACATGCGTTCCACTGTGGTTGTTGCGAATCGGGGACCGTCGCAGTTCGTCGTACTCGCAGATGACCTGATCTCCAGCAGACAAATCGCCGTACTCAATGTAGCCACTGTGAAGGATGAAGCCGCCGAAATTTTGCACATCCATTACCTTGAACTCGGCCACGTCGTCAATGACAATACGGCCAGTGTCGGCGACTTGACCTCCAGATTCGGCATAGAAGTTTGTCCTGTCGACAAGAATGCCAATGGCAGTCTTTGGGGGGAGATCCTTGGTCGAGGTGTGGAAAGTCTTGCCGTCGAAGATGAGCTGCACCTTGGCCTTGCTGTCTCCCTTGATGAACTTGTCGTCGTCGAGGGTGCGGGGGATGCTTCGTTGCTGCTCCAACTCGGCAATTTGGTGGACGTCGAGTTTGGAAAAGGTGTCGACGGAGTCCTTGACGGCCTTGCTCGCCTCTCGCGCCTTTTCCTTGGCAACGTTGACCTCGTCCTCGTCGATGTCGAGGCCGCGCTCCTCGGCCATCAGCTTGGTCAAGTCCACGGGGAAACCGAACGTGTCGTAAAGCCGCCAGACGGTCTCTCCATCCAGCTTCTTGACATTATCTTTGGCCGCCTTTGCCGCATACTTCTCAAATTGCGCCTCACCGCGATCCAAGGTGCGCGCAAAGGCCTCCTCCTCCTCGTCTAGAATCTCTTTGATATCTTGCTGCTTCTTGACCAGCTCAGGGAACTGCTCTCCCATGTGCTCGATCAAGCAGGGAAGAACCTTGGAGAAGAAGCTACCGATCTCGGCATTCAGGTATTTGCGAGCGTAACGGACACCGCGTCGAAGAATTCGTCGGATGACATAGCCACGGCCGTCGTTGTTCGGGACCGCGCCGTCTGATATGGCGAACGAAAGAGTGCGGATGTGGTCAGCGATGACACGGTAGGCGGTGTCGATACCGTCGACATCGTCACTGCCGTACTTGTCGGTGTACTCTCGGACTCCGGTCACTTCTTGAATCTGCTTGAACAGGGGGGTGAAGCAGTCGGTGGCATAATTGGACTGCGTGCCCTGCAGCGCCGAGACGAGTCGCTCGTACCCCATGCCGGTATCAATGTGCTTGGCGGGAAGGGGCTTCAGACTCCTGTCCTTTTGGCGGTCGTATTGCATAAAGACGATATTCCAGATTTCGACAACCATGGGGTCGTCCTCGTTGACAATGTGGGCAGCGTTTCTGCCGCCAATTTTGTCGTAGTGCACCTCGCTGCAAGGACCGCAAGGACCTTGGTCGCCCATTTCCCAGAAGTTATCCTTCATGTTTCCTGGCAGGATGTGGTCCTCGGCGACACCAATAGCCTTCCACAGCTCCTTGGCCTCGAGATCGGGCTCCAAGCCTAGCTCCGCATTGCCTTCGAAGTATGTGACGTACAGACGATCGGCATCGAGGCCGTAGACCTTTGTCAGGAGCTCCCAGGCCATGTCAATAGCCTCCTTCTTGAAGTAATCGCCAAAAGACCAGTTGCCAAGCATCTCGAAGAAGGTGTGGTGATAGCTGTCCTTGCCGACGTCGTCGAGGTCATTGTGCTTGCCGCCGGCGCGAATAACCTTTTGTGAATCGGCGGCGCGCTTGAGGCCGGCCATGGCATCCGTCTTGCCAATGGTGCCGAGGAAGATGGGCTTGAACTGGTTCATGCCGGCGTTTGTGAAGAGAAGGGTGGGGTCATTGTGAGGAACGACGGAGCCCGAGGGCACTGGGGTATTGAATTAGCTGGCGAATAAGGCTATGGATTCATTGAAGTTATCTTGTTCAAGCTGAACCCACCTATCGTGTGACCGCGCTGCTCGAAAAAGTCGAAAAAGGTCTTGCGCACGCGCGCGGCGGGCCACTCGAGGTCGGCCATGTTTGCGATGGAGAAGGGCCGGCTGTACGTGTGGCGGGCACGAGCCTGTATGCGAGGCACGACCAAGCGCAGCAGGCCGAGTCTCGTCGTCCTTATCGTACTCGTCGTTTTCGCTTTCGTCGTCTTCGGGGATGACCGTCGAAAGGCGGCAAGGGACAAACGGCTGTGTGACTGGGCGGTCGAGAGAATGTGAGCGAAGAGGGGGAGGGGGAGGGGAAGCTGCGAGTGGGCTTGGTGGAAAGTTCTACAAGCGTGAGTCAAGGGTACAAGAGGGCGACGAGCTGCCCCAGCTTGCACCGCAGCCCCCATGCTGAACCGAACCCGCCAGTGCTTGCTTCCAGTCCCGTTGCTCGCAGTCGCTCACTGACCATTCAGCGAGAACAGCACCAGACAACAAATAACCAGCAACGAGGTTGTTTTTCTCTTGCTCTCCTGCAAGAAAGCGACTCCAACCAACAATTCAAAGTCAATTCGTTCTTTCCGCTCCGACGTGTGCGCGCACGCTCATCTGGTGCCAATCAGAGGATATACTGTACCTGCGAACTGAAGAGTAGTGAGGTAGAAGGAAGCTAAAGGCTTCTTCGTCTTTCCATCGGTTAGGCCTACCCGCTACAGCTTGCCGTCTCGAGAGAAAACAAACCAGGTTCCGCTTGGCGCGATCTCGGCGGTCGCTCACCGAGAGCGAAAGAGGAGGACAGAAGGATAAAGCACCAAATCGACTGCTGAAGGGGGGGTGCGCGAGCGCGCGCGCAAAAGTGCCTGGCTTTCGAAGAACCTGGAAAAGATGATGGTCCATCAGCAGAGTGTCGCAGCAGCGGGTCAATCGGCCCCTACAGGTACTACTACTAGCACCACGGCACCCGGCGCATGGTGCCCCCCGGCCCCCGGCAATTGGACGTACCAGCACCAAATGCACCATCAGCATCAGCACCAACACCACATGCAACATCAGCAGATTGAGGCCCCTTCGACGACCACTGCTGAGCCAGGACGCAAACGAAAGGCAGAGTCGCAAGATAATGAGCGGTTATCGAAGCGCCTCAGCCTGCTCAACCTCGGTATGCATGCAAACCACCACCAACACCACCATCGCCATCTTCTCTATACACCCACAGCTAACATCCAAGATGTAGAGCAGAGCGGCTCCAAGCTATATGTCCCGGTAGAGACGCCGTCTCTCGATGGCGGTCATCCGGTCCCCGACAATACCGCCTTTGCCGCACCGTCGGCCACCGACGCGCCGACCTTTGACGAGACGATGCAACTAGACAATACCAAGCACAAGGTGTACATCTACAACCTCGACGACGAGCTCTCATCGGAAGGCGAAAGCGGCGGCGGCAGCGACGACGGCACCCTCGTCTTCCTCCCAGACATCGACAAGCACCTTCGGGACACGCGCATCCCGCCGCATGTCCTGGCCAGCCCCGAGGGCGAGCTCGCGGGCATGCAGATGGTGCTCTACAGCGACCCGCGCTCGCTGACTGTGCCCGAGGAGCAGGACGGTGTGCGCAGAGCTATCATCGACGCCCGCGCCCGCGTCAGAGAGAGGCAGAGGCTCGACAGGATGGGGGGCCTCGTCGCACCCGAGGTCGAGGCCGAATTGAACCTGGGCTCGGGCGCGCAGGTTTACGACGGCGACGACGACGTCATGGACATGGATATGGATTAGGACACGTACGATATACCCGACTTTTTATGACTGGCACTGGATGCCAACGGCGTTGAGCAGCATGTTGGATGTATTCCAAGTTCTCTTTCCCACGGCCTGCTCTTAGGCGAGACCGTGTCTCGGGCAATAGGTTTTCAAAGTTGATCGCTTTTGATGCAGTCAGACGTGAATCTATTTATATTCGTAGAACAAAGACGTTCTCACGCATGGCTTCCAGGATCGTCAGAGCAGTCAACGCAGTTGCTGCAAGGAGGGTATCAGCCGCGAGCAAAGCCGCCGCGCGTCCGCCTCATTGTCCTCATACACATCAACATCGCATTCGTACCCCCGCGCCCGCCACAACATTTCCGTCATCCGTCTATCCGTCGAGCCTTCTACCGCATGCCACCGGCCGGCGGGGCACCGTAGCCCGGAGCCGGGTTCTCCTCGGGCGCGCGGTGCGTCCACTGGCTCGGGTCGACCTTGGAGCCACCTTCGGGCGGCGGCGCCATGTACACGGGAGGGCGGTTCGGATCGTAGACGGGGGGCGCGCTCATGTTATTCATCGCGTATCCGTTTGGAGGGTAGTAACCGCCATAGTTGGCCTGGGGCCAGCCGTTCTGGTACTGCGGCGGCTGCATTCGGCGAGCGACGAGGCACTGCACGGGGTGAGCACATTAGCTACAAAAACGAGGAACCCATC
Source organism: Hirsutella thompsonii MTCC6686 (assembly GCA_000472125.2). NCBI lineage: Eukaryota > Fungi > Ascomycota > Sordariomycetes > Hypocreales > Ophiocordycipitaceae > Hirsutella > Hirsutella thompsonii. The sequence continues at coordinate 57,198 of APKU01000089.1, forward strand.
ATGACTTTGCAGACGACACTTCAATCTCCCCGGGCATGGAGGACGTGAGTTTGGGGACACGTGCGTGTGCGGTGATCAAGACGGAGGGCGTTTTGGGGGCGCGCCTTACCCTGTGGTAGGCCAGAGGCTGGAGTCCCTTCCTCAGTCGGCGCCGCGCGTGCATGTAGCCGCCGACAAAGTACCCGACAATGACGACGAAGAAGACGAGGGTGATGACCCATTTGACGATGATGCCCGTCTGCGCTCAACCAGTCAGCTGCGGTGGTCCCGGGACACACGATCGATCAATGCGAGGAGGAGTGGCGCATACCTTTGTCGCCCACCAGGGGACAACGTGGTTTCCCTCCCGGACCCAGCCAAAGGGCAGGTCCTCCTGCCGATTATCCTGCCTGGCGTACAAATCCATGCTTGCTCGCTCGCTTTCTCACTCTCTCACGTTCTCTTGTGTGTATGCGCGCGCGCTATATGCTGGTTGTGGGTCTGCCGTCCGGTATTCCTGCGTCGACGGGCTGATTGTTGATGCGAGTAGGCGCTGTTCGTGGGGAGCGATTCCGTGGTGACAAAAGGGTTCCGCCGATCAAGGGTGTCGAGTATAATTAATGAAATACCGACCGCTGCGGACGCGATCAGAAAGAAAGAGAAAGTAGTCAAGGTATGTTACGAGGTGATAGAGAAAGCTTGTGATTTAGGGAGAAAGAGGAAAGAAATGGAAGAGGCGGGAATCGGGGGAAAGAGACACGTTCAAAGAAGTCGGGGAAGAATGCTGTGCGATTAAAAGTGGCTGAGTCGTTGGCAGGGCGGCGTCCAGTCCCTTCTCTCCTGCGGCAGACCCCGTGTCACAGCGAGACGACGCCCGTGTTTCGAGCAAGTCCGGGCTGTCTGCGACCCCACGTTGCCGAATGACCGGAGGTACCTGGCTTAGCTATGAAGTTGATATGACAGAGTCGGGTACCTTCTTCAGCCACCTCTAGTCAGGTACCCGGGCGTTCGGCAGCGCGAACCCCACCCTCCAAGCGCGGGAGGGGGGGAATTCAAGAGTTCAACTGACAGTAAGTTACGTATCCCCATGTTGCCGCAGCGCGCTAATCATCAAGAAAGCGCATATCGTCGACTTGCATGCAAAAGTGTGGTCCGGTCTTCCCCAAAAGTCAGCGCTGCCCGTGTTTGATGTCCCCTCGGCTGTTCGCCAGCCCGAACGAGCGTCTCCTCCAGTCGGAGCAATCCCTCTCTCATTCGCCCTGGATCAGCCCTGCAAGCATGGATGCTAACTTAGTACTTGAGTCCTCTTGGCAAGCGGTGCCGGCTCACTCGATTTTGACTCGAACTTTTTTGACGACACCATTGCATCTCCAACTCGCTCATTCATGCAAAAAAGTGTCTACATACTTGCGTCAACATTTCAAATAGTGACATGAATCGATACACATCTAAGTTACGTGCTTGCCCGGAGGAGCACGCAGTTCATAAGTTAGTAACTTACCTGATCTGCAGAATTAAGCAGATCTGCACTGTGACTTAACTTAACTCACCTTTTGCTGCCAGCCCTGTGCCATGTCACCCTTACCTAGACTTTTCAACCTGCGTGAGTTGGCACATGCATTTGCACAGCATTGTCATCATCATCACCAGTCCCAGGGCAAGACACCAAACACGTCCGGCCGCGGCTCAACATGCCCACATACCTACCTAGACATACATATCCGTACTTACAAAGTATCGAATGAAAAGGCATGTTGATGCGCCTGCCACATGGCAGTAACTTCCATCAGACGCCCAGAAGCACGCCGGACCCAAGACATCCGACGCACACAGACTCTCAAAACAAAATCGGCACCTCGTCCTCTTCCGATCCGCCCACATCTCGTAGCCGTGCGCGGTCGTCAACATCCAGACGTGTTTCAGGATCCTGCCACGTCAAGCCTCATCCGACCCGGTGCCCAGCCCATGACAGCTCACTCGGAAACAACACGCGCGCGACAAGAACATTACGCTTTGATGCTAGCCTCTCAAAACGCCTATCAATGGTGAACCCGTCTCCAAGTTCGTACATAAAAAACTCAATCATCGCTGCTGTTGTGAGTCCCTTCGGTCAGAGTCCTATGCCACCGGCTGGCCATTGGTGGAAGGCTGCACCTCCCCCTCCGCCACCGCCGCCACCATCGCCTGGATTCCCCTGCGCAGCTTGATGCGCCGGCCGTTCCTGGTTTCTCCTCCTCTCCTCTTCCAACTGCGCATGCGCTTGCTGTATTCTCTGCCGCCACCACAGCAAGAGCACGAGCGCCGTCGTGACACCAATAATGAGCACGCTCTCGAGCAAGCCTCCATCATCAATGACATCGTCTCCGGCGCCAATGGTCCCTTCAAAACCGTCGTCTCGTAGAAAGTCTTCCTCGTACACGATGCTGTCATCTCTGAGAAAATTGGTTATCCACTCTGACAGAGACCAATCCTTGACTTTTTCTGCGCCATAAACGTTAGCGACCTGCGAACACCATCAGATGCTGATTCAACTTACTGGGTTCGTCTTGAATCGAGTGAACCGGGCCGTGTGTCAACGTATTCCACGCGCTACGCATACGCAGCTTCAGTAGGCTCATTGTCACGGGGAGATACGCCTCCTCGCTGACCTCGAGAGCCTGGTCATAGTAGCGTTTAGCCAGGTGAAAGTCTTGTGTCAACCCAATGCCGTTCTCGTGCATCCATCCGAGGTTAAAGAGGGCCTGGGCGCTCTGCGAGTAGTCAGACGCCCCGGTGTAGCATTGTACGGCCTTGGCGATATCTTTCTCGGCTCCAACACCGTAGTAGTAGTAGTCACCCATCTTCACCAGCGAATCAGTGTTGGCCTGTCTCGAGGACCTAGTCCAGTATATGAGCGCCAGCGCTGGGTTGTCGAGCAGGCCGCCCTGCTTCTTGGGCTTGCGCAGCCAATTAGCAACAGGAAGCCTGGATCGGAACGTGTCGAGCATGTATGCCACGTTTGTCTGTGCCTTTTCGTAGCCTTGTTCCGCAGCCATCAGGTATTCGAGGAAAGCGAGCTCGTAGTCTCCGGACTCGTACGCGTCATTGGCGTCTGCCCAAGAAGACACCAAAGGCTCAGCCTTTTCTGCAACCATTTTGTAATAGTTCATGGCCATGGAGCAGAGCTTCTCCCGCCCCACCCCGTGGAATACCATCTCGGCTAGGTAATAATGCGCTTCAATATTCCCATGTCTGCCAGCAAGCTCGAAATAGTTGTTAGCTATTCTCAAGTCGTCTGTGCCGCCCTGGTCGAGGTATAGTCGGCCCATCTGGACTTGCGCGGGGGCATAGTCCTGGTTGGCCGAGGTCGTCAGAAGCTCCGTGGCCAGCCTGATGTTCTGCTTGCCGCCGTATCCATTCAGCAGCATCAAGCCTCGCCCGTACTGCGACTGGGCGTCTCCGAGCTTGATGCCGCGTTCGAACCACACCTTTGCCCGCTCGAAATTCTGAGCCACGCCGTCGCCCCTCAGGAACATGCGTCCGATGAAGCCGGCTGACTTCGCCGCCATTTTCTCAGTCTCCTTAGTGTAAGTCTCGGCGATGCGGTTGTCCCTCTTCCAGTACTTAGAAGCAGCGAGGAGAAAATATTTGCGGGCCTGCTCAAAGTCCTTGTCGAGTCCACGCTGACCCTCGTAATAGATTCTGCCCAGATTGTAGGAGGCTTTGGAGTCACCTTTTTGCGAAACCAGGTCCAGATATTCGATAACGTCGCTAATCGCGGCATGCGTCTCTGAATGTGCGCTGGCCTTTCGCGAGTTGATGCCGGAACTGGCAACGCTGGCGCCTTCGCCATATACGCCCCCGTCGTCGTCAGCTATGCGCCATCCCTGATGCACCCAAGCCATCCCTCCGGGGGGACCAGAGCGATACCACTTGATTGCCTTGTCTGCCACTCGCTTGTAGTATTTGACGGCTGTCTCGCACTCTTTACTGGCGCCGATGCCGCCATGGTGCCGGAAGGCCGTCGCCATCTCAGCTCGCGTGTCTCCTCTAATGGCCGCGAATGAGTAGTAGAGCAAAGCCTTTGCCTGATCTCTGGGGACGACACCGCCGATACCAGTCGAGTGGTATACGCCCAGCATGTACTGCGCCGTCGTGTTTCCATGCTTGGATGCGAGTTCTTGATAGTGGTCAAAGGCGGTTTGTAGGTTTCGAGGGTGACTGTAGTTGCCGAAAAAGTTGAGCTCCGCCAGGACGGAATGCGCGTCCGAGTTGTTTCTGCTAGCCGCTTGCTGAAGAAGCTCCACCGCGTTGGAGAGAGGTCCAGGTACAGGCTTGGACTGCTTCTCTTGCGCAGGCGCAGACGCAGGACCGGTCGGAATCGTATTCATGATGAATCGGAATGCGGTGACAAAGATGCTGGGAGTCTGGCGACGGCGCTCATGTAGGTGACGAGGGAGCTTTTGCAGTTCTAAGAAGGCTTCGTCTACCAGATCGGCCCCTGGTGGTGGTCAACAACATCGCTCGAACATTTCTCTGGAGGCAGAGCGTACCGGGCTGCCGAACGACGGGTTGGCTCGACTCCTGAACGTCCGGCTTCGGGCCGAGTCCATGGTCTTTCTTTTCTGATGAGAACCTTTCCTTATTCGTATCATGATAGTATTGCGCATTCGTCGCCAATACAGCTGCAGCCTGCGAAAGCACTAGATGCCAACGGTCAGCCCGTCGTCAAGCGGCCTCAACGTTGCGGGGCGACTTACGGAGCAGCCAGAGAGTCGGACTTTTCATCCTTGGCAGCCTTTCACGTGGCTGATAATGTGCGATTGACCTCAACGCATGGCTAAGGGCTAGTCCGGCGGATGTGGCGAGTTGTCGAGCTGCGCGAGCACGTCGGGTGAAGCTGTCGAGAGATTCGAAGTTGACGGCTCCGTACAACTTGTCCACTTGGCGCAGTTGCGTAGCGCCTACAGCCTGTGTGGGGCCCTCAATGGTTATCCAGGAACGGTGACGAGCATGTGATGACTAATCATAGCCGCATCGAATACAGTAGTCGTACATGCGACATGCCACTCAAGTTACCATTCATATTCCCTACCTTTATCTATCACACAACACCCCGTAAGCTACAGTGAGAGGCAGCTACGGAGAGTTATATGAAAGGTTAGGACATCACAGACTATGAACAAGTAGAGGGAGAGAATAGAGGTCGCCTATAGCCCGAGTCAACCTAAGGTTTTGGTACCTTTTGTTTGGTAAGAGTCTTCTTGGTCTGGCTCAGTAAAATGGCAAAGAAGAATTTAGGTTTCCTTTCACGCTCGTTTCGGATTCGTTCTTTCAAGATAAGACGAAGAGGCTCCTTCTTCACTGTTTGATACCTAGGTCACGACTCAACACCTGCCAAGAGCGACCCACTGTGGCTGAACATCAAGGACCCCCAGGGGCCCCAGGTCCTAGCCTCAATGCATTGAAGCTCCATCCGGGCCGGCCACGCGGAAACCCGCAGCCCCATAGCCTACGAAGTAACTTACGTAGCGCCGAAGCACCAGACCCAGCTCTAGCGCGTTAATCTGGTCCCGCGTCACAGACGCGCTTTCCTGGTCCATTTCGTCACCGGGGCACACGTTTCGTCTCGCAAGCTTTCCTGACCACCGTGTCGTCCAAGGAAAGGCGAAAAATCGTCCCTTGCCAGCAGGAATTCACTTCCCAGAAAGAAAATCGGGGACCTTGGCCTTTTTCGAAGCACCGAACCCCTTGCAACCCATCTATCTCCCTGCATTTCTATAGCTAGCTCTTTACTATCAAAGCAGCTGCCAGTCTATTCGAGATACCATATTCATCACCATTTCGTCGCGACTCCTTGCCCGAGCTGTGTTGGCTCGCGGACAGCTGCACCTGCTGATCCCGACTCGGCCACTCCCGCCGACACCACGTGCGATGGCGACGCTCAAGCGCAAGAGCGGGCCCGCGATCTCGGGCGAGGCCGAGGCCAAGAAGCCCAAGGCTAATGGCAATATCGCGGCGTTCTTCGGTGCAGCTCCGAAACACAAGACCGCCGAGGCGGCGCCGATGCCTGTTGTTAAGTTCGACAAGGCCAAGTGGGTGGCCGGCCTCTCGGCCGAGCAGAGGGAGCTCCTGCAGCTCGAGATTGACACGCTTGACGAGAGCTGGCTGGCGCTGCTCAAGGACGAGATCACGTCACGCGAGTTCCTCGAGCTGAAAAAGTTTCTTGACAGGGAGACGGCGGCCGGCAAGAAGTGGTTTCCGCCAAAAGAGGACGTCTACTCTTGGTATGTCACATCGTGCTCGTCTAGCATTACCTTGAAGGATAGTCGAGACCCCTAACACGTCTCTGTCAGGTCTCGTCACACGCCCTTCAACAATGTCAAGGTCGTCATCGTCGGTCAGGACCCCTATCACAATGTCAATCAGGCACACGGCATGGCCTTTTCCGTCCGGCCGCCCACTCCCGCTCCGCCCTCGCTCAAGAACATGTACATTGCCCTGAAGAAGGACTACCCAAGCTTCTCGCCCCCGCCCAACAAGGGCGGCCTTCTCATACCTTGGGCAGATCGCGGCGTCCTGATGCTGAATACATGCCTGACGGTTCGGGCTCACGAGGCCAATTCTCACTCCAATCGGGGCTGGGAACGCTTCACGCAACGAGTTATTGACCTCGTCGCTCAAAAGAGGACGAGGGGAGTCGTCTTCATGGCCTGGGGGACCCCTGCCGGAAAACGTGTGCAAAAGGTGGACAAGCAGAAGCACCTCGTCTTGCAGAGTGTGCACCCAAGTCCACTGAGCGCCGCTAGAGGCTTTTTCGACTGCGGGCACTTTAAAAAGGCCAATGAGTGGCTGATGACGAGGTACGGCGACGAGGGCGAGATCGACTGGGCGCTAGCTCCCGGCACAACAACCAAGAAGTCGACTCCGACGGCGGTGGCAGCAACAGCAGCAGTCGAGACGGAAGTAGCGCCAGCGCCGAAATCCAGTCCAGCCAAAGAACCTTCAAGTCAAGAGAAGAAACCAGAAGACGACGTCGACTCTGACGACGAAAAGGCTCTTGAGGAGGCCCTTACAATGGCAGAGGAAGAGGCAGGAAAGTGAGACCAGGATTCTCACAAATGAGACATTGCGCCTCCATGAGAGCAAAGCAGAGACGTGCCTCGATGATCCAAGACCGAGCCATACACGTGGCCAGGAGGGTTTGCGGATGGCATGCTGCGTAACATGGATCTTGGCGTCGCAGCGGTGTTGCAGAATCGCTCGGCCTGGAGCCAACGTAGAGTACACACTTGCTTCTTCAGCGATCCTGGTTCCGTTGCCTGTCGGTGTCGAAAGGACGGTGCGCCGAGGTCTGTACAGTTTAGATACCAAGTCTCTGGGGATTAAAAAGGGAATCCGGACGCCGGACCGTTGCAGTTCGTGCCACGATGCACTTGTCCGGAATAGCGAGGTGCAATATCCTTTCGTCGACGTCTACCAAGGCACGTCGAGTGCAGAACAAGCTTTGATGATACTTTCCCGCGAGCTTATCCGCTCCGCAGCAACTTGTGCGTGGTGACAATTTAGCCCAGTTGAGATCATGCTTTGCTTCTCCTCTTTCAATCGGCAGATCTAATTATTGCTTATTCTTGAGCCATTGGCTAGCAACAGGATGAGAAGGACGCCAACGTGCATGATGCGACGATTCATGCTCTCGCGCTGCAGTCTCCGTCTCGATTGCCAACGCATACTTTTTGGCGTGCGCCGGCAGCCAATGGATATCTACGCTCAGACGAAATTGGCGTCAGCATGGCGATCCGGCAGGCGGCCATGGTGTTTGATGACTGGGGGCTCTCCGCGCGAATAGACACCGTACTCGGCTCGATTTCATGCAATAACGGTTTGATTTGTACTTAGGTCAGCCATCTCGAGCTCCCAAGGCCGTGAATATCGCGGGACGAGTAAGCAGTCGTGGACCTAAATAGTGCTTTCACGAGCCGCACCACGGCGTCACGAGGAAGCCGACGAGGACCGGCTGCCGCCGTGGCACGGCACGGCACGGTCGGCCATCAGCTCAAATCGACAAGTGGGGAGGCGAGAGGCCCGTGTCTGTGGCGTGGCTGGCGGGCTGGTCCAACCGTAAACCGCTTCCTTGGTTATCGCCTTGGGTGAAGATGTGACGCCAGACTGTCTGACCATCATGTAGAAGGGTCCAGGTCCGCAGGCGGACAGGCGGGAACGCAAACGCCCACTTGTTCGTATCTGCAATCGCGTCGTTAAAGAAGCGGCAAATGTGCATGTGCTGCGTCGTCTATTGCGCCCGGGCCATCAATGAGGTGCAACTGCACCGCAAGGATACAGTACAGTAGGAGAGGTATCAGGTGGCTTTTGCGGTGCGAGGATATGGCGTTTCCGCGAAGAGGGCTCGACCTTACTGCAAACCCCGCGATGCGGAGCACGTTGGCGAACGACTCCAGGGAAGATCCATGTCATCTTACGGATGCTGGGACGCTATCGCGCACACATCAGCAAGTCGTACGTATCTTTGCAGCCCATCTCACATTCATCTTAGTGCGAGCCGTTGAGGTCCAATCACTGTCCTCGACGCACCAGCTCGCTGCCGTGTCCTTGAGCGCCAGTTCCGTTGCGCAAAAGCAATCGCTCCAAAGCTGAGGCTGGCCCGAGATTCGCACCGTGGTCATGTACAATGGAGACGGGAAGCCGCCAAATTTCTTCTGTCGATGTTGAGGTGCTTGTTCGTCCTTGACCGAGCTGAGGCTGTCGTCCGACAAGAAAAGGTTTGTCCCGAACATGCGTGCACGCGCACGCACATCAGTCGATCTTTAGACATTTCATGGTCCCCGCCGATATCCACCGCTTCTAGGCTCACCGAACGGCGGGCCGCCAGAAGCGATCTGATCACGACCCGAGATGCACGCCTCTGGTTCTGTGAGCCGTCTGGACGATGAGTGATGGATGCAGAATCAGACGTCTTTCCATGGGGTATTCATACACTAGTGAGACAGACTGTCCTAGCCGGTCAATCTGCTTCAATTAGCCACCGAAGAACCGCTCGACGTTTCCTTGGCTGCTGTGGTGCGCTAGAGAGACGGACTTTCGGGACAGCATGAAATGGAGACTGCAGACTCGCAGACACGGCAGCCATGTTGGCCGAAACCTTGTTTCGGCATGTTTGACAGCTTCCTGGAGGCGCCAAGGCCTTCCCAGGCGACGCCTACTGTGCTCTGCGCGGCTCGCACCGCTGGCTGGCATTGCGTTGCGTCGCTGTTGGCCGCGCGATAGGTATCGTGAATACTGCAGTTTCTTTTTTCTTCTCAGCAGTGCGCGTCGAATTTCCTCGCGCAAGCGATGGGCGCCGATGCAATCTTGCGCTCATTGGCTGATTGGAAGCGGCAAGGGCGCGCCGTGCAAGTGCCGGCATGCTCAGAGTTACCTGCCAGACTGCGTCTTGTACTGCGCTGCGTCGTGTCAAGAACGACCGACTCAAGGGCACCCATCTGTGCAGAGAAGTACGCACGGGTATATGCATCCCTCGATGGCCGCATGTCAGGTACCACCTCGTGCCTGGTATATCTGTCCATGGCAACTTCCCTGTCCTGCATTATGGCCGTTGGCGCTCACCAAGACACGCAGGGTCAAGAATGGCGGGGCGCTTGTGCTTCTTTGCCAGTGAGGGGACGGTACTGTACATAGGTTACGTTACTGTGCGGCACGCTCGGCGCTGATCCTTGATGGCGGGTTTGGTGCGATAGGGCTCAAACTCGGCCTCGACTTGATAACTTACGAAGTGTCGATCAAATTTTCGTCTACTGCCATGCTGGATTCAAATTGATACAGTACAAACCGTACAGTACATATGTGCCTTGGCGGGACCTACTGTATTACAATGCCCGTGCAAATGGATACCAGGCGCCCTCTCAACAGCGAGAAGCATCCGGGTATCCGCTTCGATGGGAAATGTACGGATTAAGTACCCGGTGCCTTGGTACCTCGATCAAAGATAGCCGACATGTCTTGACTCGTCCTTATTGGAGCGGAAAGAGCGCACAAAGTGTACTGTATGTATGCCTTGGCTTGCAAGCAGGGAAACCGCGAGCAAGGCAAGGCAGAAGGGGGCAGACAGACGAGCAAGGGGGATGAAATAAGTTGCTGTAGTAGGCGAAATCGCTGCCAACCCTCGTCGGATATCTGGCGCCGGACCTAACCGTACAACACTGTACGAATACAACCGGTGCCCTTATTGTGAATTGCGCTGTGCAGAGCACCGCACCCTGGCTTTAGCAGTAGATCCGCCGGACAATTTTCATTATGGCCTCCGCCTTGCTGCAGTTCCGGCGTCAGCAAGGGTACCGGATACCGCTTAGAGGGCATTGGAGAGGCGCCGATGCCTTATGCACCTGGGACGCCCCGCGAGGACAAGCGCCTTTTCGTGGCTTTGGTTTCTAGCCTCTGGCCCCGGACCACTAGTACCTAGGTAACTTCCTGTACGTCTGCTCGCATCCTGTGCAAGCAAGTTACTGTACCGTACAGTACCGAATCGATGGTCTTGCGATGCGTCGTGTGCACTAATGTGATGAAGCCTACTGCTCATAAGTTGATAAGGGATCACCTGCAGTAGAAGTTACAACACCAGGACGACCTCCTTGCGAAGGGCATAAAAAAAAAGATGCAAGTCAACGGACCAATTGATGCTAAAAAGGGGTCTCCTGTTCAGTCGAACCTGACTGAGCTCACAGGTAGCCCCTGTCCCCACAGCATGTACCGATGCAATGCAGTCCACCCCACGCGTGCATTGGAGTACCTCGACTCGGGGGGGATGACGCGCCGAATCGCCCGCAGACGCCTGCCGCGACCAAGGTACTGCCGGTAGCCGCGCCCTCGTTCTGTATCATTCGCGGTACGCCCATGACCGAAATCGGGTACCTGCACGTCGAGCAATAGCGCGCCGTGTCATTGAGATCCGCCGCAAGCCCAAAATGGAGACTCCCTCCCACCCCCAAAATGAGTTGAGGTACGAAGTACGGAGTACCGGTAGCCGTCAGTCATCCCAAGAGCAGCAAGCTGGGAAAAGCGACCGGGACCTGAAGCCCAATCTTATTAGTGGCACTGGGGGAAGGACCCGACGCCCCTTGTCACGCATCACGTCGGCCCCTGAAGAGGCGGCCACCAGAATCTCCCGCGGCCACAAGCTTGCCGTCTCGCGCCCTTTTCGCATCGCCTCTTCCTCCCGTCGTCCGCTCGACTCGTCTCCTCTTCCCTCCCTTGTTGAACTTCTTGCAACCTGCAACCGCCGCTGCATCCTTCCCTTCTCTTCCTTTCCGAGGGTCTTCCTTGGTTGGCTCGTCTTTCCTGCGGCCCGTTCGCCTCGCGTGCCTCCATCAGCCTGATCCTTGTTCTTCTTCTTGACAACTCCTTGCCCGTCCTCCTTTTTCCCCGTTTCAACCTTACTTCTCTTCCCCCAACTCTTTCTTGGATCTCCGACTTTCTGCTCGTCTGATTGCCCTTGCTCTGCAGTGCATCCCACTCAATTTCTTGGACCCCCCATATCGAGGCGCGCATCCACCACTTACACTCGACTCGAGACATCCGCCCAATTGTTTCACCCGCCCCGACTGTCTCGACCTGTTTTCCCATACCGTCCCATCACCAACGTCTCTTGCTTTTTTGGTCCTCTTCCTTATTCCTGCAGTCCTCTTTGGCCATCTGCTCACAGCTCAGCAACTCGTTGGTCCATTGACCCCCTTTGTCAGCTGTTGCTGCATCGAGCATATTGCATCTTCCGGATGAAGTGCTGCCTCGCTGAGACCTAGATCTTGTGCTCTCTGGTGCTGAAACCACATATCGTCACGATGCCAGGACTCTTCTCCCGTCTCAAAGGCCGGGACGGCGCCAAGTCCAAGAAGAAGAATGCCCTCGACAGTTCTGCCAACCACCACGCGCAGAAGCCGAGATGGGACGACGCTTATACGCGCAAAACCGTCGAGCCAGAGGAGATTCATGAGCTCCTCCACTACTGCACGGCAGAGCTCAAGGCGCGAGGTACGCGATGTCCCCGATATGACGAGCATTGGACAGCCACGCCGTGCAGTTAAAATACCACACCCCGATCTTCTTACTGATATTTCACTTCGCAGGCCTCGACATTCCGTTTCTTCTCTTGCCATTCAGACCGACCTCAGATCCCAGTGCCGTGCGCACCTTCGTCAGGCATTTCTTTGATCAGGGCTACTCTTTGAAGGGAGATGTCCTTATTCAAGAACTACGCATGACCGAGCCCATGGTAAAATCATTCTCGCCGCGAAACTCCAAGCGAAAGCTCACGCCCTGAACAGGTCATTTCCGGTGTTACAAAATGGTGCTGGAGCCGGCTCCAAGGCGGCATCGTTGGCTGGGATGCTTACGAACTATTCAAGGTCGGCGAGTTTGGTACGGGATCAAAGCTATACACAAGACTCGACGACTGCACCACTCATGCTGACCGAACTCGACAGATTCTAACAACGCTCGAGACTCTTTCAAGACTTTTATCCCCATTAGCGTCGACAATGGCGCCAGACAACGCATCATCTTTGACTTTTTCGACCTCATTGCCGCTATTGCTGCACATGGCAAATCGAATGGCCTCGGTGGTCGCAAGCTCTCACGAATGGCTGCTTGGTGGGCTTTTGAGCAGAAGGAGACGGGCAACGGCTTCGATGGCGGTTACAAGGCTTGGCTAAGGTCAGTACGGTCCTGAAGCTGCTGCATGTCGAGATATCCTAACTGGCTTACAGTGCCGCCGATGCCACCTGTCACCTGTTCTTCGCCTATCTCAGGTCTCTGTCGCCTGAGCAGAGTCTTACGGGGATCACCATGCTACCGAGGTCGCTCGAGAAGCTTCTCAAGGAGACCGAGTATCCACCGCCCAAGTTCAGTCGACTCATGTCTAGCACCAACAAGCTTGCCATGGTTGTTGACACAGTCTCCCCCACGCCGTTTGCCTTGCTCCGCCGAGCCGGCCATTTCCAGTACCGCGACACCGATCTTGGTCTCCAAGAATTTGCCAGCTTCGATGATCCTCTAGACGCGTTGACTGAGGAGTGTCTGAGGGTGCTAAAGGCCATCTCGGCCGCCAACCAGTCTCAAGTATCGAGCGCGAAGCATTCGACGAGCCTGCGCGACGCATCTTGGTCCCGCTTCGAAGATATTGGATTCGCAAGCGCGATTGAAGAGGACGAAGGCGAAGACGACGGAAATGCCGGACCAAAATCTCCCCAGAGCATGCGAAATACTCCTGCGTCTCCCAATAACGCGGGTCGACCCACGACGCCATCTTGGGCAGACTTCCTGTCTTCGGGATTCCACGACGAGAATCAGCAGCGCGCGAATCTTCTCCTTCCACCGGACAAGGTTATTCCGCCGCTGGAAAGTCAGATTCGTCAGCATCAAAGTTCTCAGTCCCACCGGCCTCATCCCGAACAGGAACGATATCTTGAACCCGGTGAACTTGCAAGCATTACAGTCTTCGATCTCGACGATGCCTTTTGGTGGGTATGGATGGTCAGCCTTGCACCAGAAGAGACTCCGGAGCGCAAGGCGGCTTTTGGCAGGTGTGCCGTCATTGAGACCAAAATCTCGGCCGCGCGGTGGATCGTTGTCGAGGAGTTGATTGTCGGTGCTGTTACTCAACCTGCTGAGGGTGCATATATTGCAGAGAAGAAGCGCTTCTTCAGCTGGACCAAGCGGACAAAGACTTTGGGTCGTGGCAAATCAGGACGCCGGGCTCAAGAGCAGCGCGAGGCCAATGCCATCGGCAAAGGCGACAGCAGCAGGTCGATTGTCGGCGGGGATGCTCACGCTCGCATCCAGGCCAAGGCAGCGCAGCTTCGTGCCATGAAGGAACAAGGACGAGCTTCTACGGAGGCCTCTCCGCGTCGCGGCCGTACAGATGAGGAGCTGTTGTCGGAGAAGACTAACAGTGTATTCACCCTTCAGCCAAACATTGCCGGCGAAGCGTCATCCGCCATGAACTGGGTCAATCGATACGACAAGGGCACGATTAAGGATGCCTACCTCGCGAACGACCATGCTGGGCGTGGACTGACGATCTCACCGGCGCCGTCCGAGAACGCTACTCTCAGTGCCGCCGGGAGCGTCAATGGTGGTTCACATCCGCCAGAGAAGGGCCCTGAGGTTCCCGAAAAGGACCTTTCTCCCACTACCAGCGCGTATCCAGGCTCACCGTTGCGCTCCATGATGTCTCCCACCCCTGAACCGGACACGGACCATCGCTTATCCTCGTCCGTCATGGCCGTCGATACGAGCACAGAGCACGACGTTCAAGAGGAGCCCCGCAGCCCGGCTCCTCCGCCCAAGGACAGCGATAGTCTTGCTCCAGATGTTGCAGTGTCCGAGCCGAAGACGTCCATGTCCGAAAAGGACCGGGTAAAGCTGCAAAAGTCGAGTAAGGCAAAGACGGGAGGCTTCCGCAAATTCTTCAGCCGAAAGAACCGGGCATCCAAGATTCCCGATAATGCCGCTACGGACTTGAACGGAATGCTTCCTCAAGAGCACAATGAAGATTCTGTCGTGCACCAGACCCCTACCCCAGCCGCCACGCCGCCGCCTGTCGAAGAAGACGCTCCTATAGCGACGCCCGAGGATGAAATACTGGTTGAGAACCTAACGCCTATGGAATTTGTGCCTGAAACACCAAGGTCTCTCGAGCCTCAAGTATCCGAAGCCGCACCTCCTGCCGAGGATGGCCTTTCTCATATTGACACGCGAGACGCCGCCGAAGCCAACCAAGAGTTCTCTCGCTTCGACCAAGGGTCCTTGGCGGATCAGCCCGCTTTCGCAGCCCCAGAGGAAGAGGACGATGAGCATGACGCCGCACCGCCGCCAATTGCTCGTCACCCTCATGATTCCAAGGCAAAGCTGGAAAAGCCCGTGGTAGAGGAGCACCTGAGTCAGAGCGCCGGTCCTGGAGTGCAAGACCGGTGGGCGCAGATTCGCAAGAACGCAGCGCAGAGGGCCGCAACGCGTCAACGAGACGATCGACCAGTCGTGCCTGGCAAGGTGGCCGAGGGCGAGGAAGACGCCAATGGCGAAGAGAGTATGTTTTTATTCGTCGAGGCTGACTGCCACGGTTAGAAGCTGACAGCATGCTAGCAATCGAATCGCGTGTCGCTCGCATCAAGGCTCGCGTAGCTGAGCTGACCAGCAATGGAGACAGCAACGGTCCCCAACCGGTTCCGAAAGTGCGTTAGGATCACTCGACTCCTTGGGGTTCCTTGAGAGGCCCAGTTTCTCGGTACACGGTAGGGAGGCCAATTTGCCATCCCTCTATTACGTCTCGTCGCCAATCCGAGCACCTGGTTATAGCGTAGCTTTCGCGGCGCCCGATTCCGTGTGCGCAGCGGCATTTTTTATCCGGCCCCATCTACTCTAATGCGAGACCTCGCGTTCTCATTTGTCTGGGCCATTTACTCTTCATTCCCCAACCATTCTCTTCTTTTCATTTCAATTGTTGACCCCACATGATACCACGGGACGACGGATATGGTCATGGCAGCAAGGGCGGATATCGACTCTTGATCACAACCAAACCAAACCAATAATGTCTTTGCGCCCCTTATTTTATTCTTAGTTGGCTTGGACTCGGAGAAGCGAGTTCAAGGCGGAGAGAGTTGATACCAATCGCGAGCTTTGTTGCTTGTTACTTTGGGCTGGGCTAGCCGCCTCGCCATATTCACCCTTTGCTACTTTCTTTTGTTGTATTTAGCCGGGCCACTTGACCCTAGCCACAGCACGGCATCGAGAAAGGCAGCTGCAAACTGAATTGACATGCTCCAGGCATTATTCCCGCGTCGATGGGTGAGGCGGAGGTGAAGAGTAGACCGCAAACGTGTGTATGCAGCCGTAATGTTGAATGTCACATAGGGCATTGCCTGTTTTGTCATGCCAGCGGAGGAAAGCAGTATCGTCTCACTTTGCGTGCATACAGAATCGGGAGGGATGGAAGTTTGCAAGAGGCATCTCGATACCTATCTCATTTGGCAATAGGGGCAACCTCGTGTCGCTATCTAAATGCAGCCTTTTATTCTTGTCTCTCCATTCTTCCAACTATATTCCATCCAAGCTGGTCAGAGTCAGTGCTCGAAGGTGAGAGTTCATTTTTCTTCATTGTCCGCGTCCGATAGGCTCGAGCTGGAGTTCCCTGATCTTCTGCAACCAGCGTATTGGGATAAACAGGTCTCTAGCCTCGCCGCTCTTGAACCTTTACGTCGACCTGGTTGGAGGATTGCGAGGGGACCGCGGATTCGGTGGCGGGCTTATCGGATGGAGGGTCGAAAGGCTGCGCCCGGGCGGGCGGGGAGATGGTTAGGCCGTCAAGGTCCCCGGCCAGCTTCTCGCTCGTGCCGCCGGGCTGTTTGTCTGGGCTGTCGCAGGCAGGGCCGTCGATGTCGACAAGTTTCCCCTCGGCGTGGTCTTGCTTCATGCGTATGACGTCGTCCTGGTCGATCTGACTGCCGGCACGAACGCCGACGAAGCCGCAGCGGCGTAGGATCTCGCCGGTAAGCTGCGGGTATCGCATGTGGCCGCTGACGCGATCGCTGAGGTCGACGTTGACGATGCCGGCGACGCCTTCAACGGGCTGGAGCCCCGCAACGCCGAGTTTGAGGCTGTGCATGCGGTATACAAAGCCTAGGACCATGTCGTTCTCAGAGTAAACGTTAAAGATGGGGCCCGAGACAACGGGCCGCAGAGCGCGCCAGTGTGCCGGGTCCGAGGGGGCAGGCGCGCCGATGAGGACGACGCTCGAGACGACGCCAAAGACGCGGCGCTCCGCGAGCGACTGCAGGCACGCGTGAATGGCGGCGGCGCCGAGGGAGTAACCGACGAGGACGACGGGCCGCTCGCCCTGAACGCGGTTGGCGAGGGCGTCGGCCAGCAGGCGGCCGGCCTTGCGGGAGCGGTTGGCGGCGCGGCTAAAGGGGTTGTCGACGCTCGAGGCCGCCGAGAGTATCTGGATGGGCCACAGGGCGGCCATGAGGGTGGCGAGGACGGTGCGCTTGAGGATCTCCATCTTGAAGGCCTTCCACGCGAACGACTGCACCAGGTCCCGCAGCGCGGAGCCGAGGGCCAGCAGCGTCTTCATCTCGTATCGCAGCGCGAAGACCTCGGTGTCCGGGCCGAGGACGCGCCATGGCCGGGTCACGTCGTCCTCGGCGTTGAGCCAGCCGTTGATGCCAATGGTGACGCGAAGACGTCTCTCCGACTTGGCGTCTCCGGCGTCGCGCTTGGCTTGGTCGACGCTCTTACTGCTACTGCTGCTGGTGGTAGCAGCGGTGGTGTTGTGTTCCTCATCGAGGGGGATGAAGCGAAAGTCCTCAACCTCCTTGGCGTAATTGTCCATCATCTCACCCTTTGGGACAGGAAACGACGGGGGAACGGGTCAGCCAAGAGAACGGAGGGGAAAGGGTCTGTAGGGAGTGATGCCGATCGATTTTGGTCCTTACCGTCATCTTTGCGCCGTACGCACCGAACAGGGCGCCGATGAGCGCGCCGTTCATCCAGAAGATGCCGAGGAAGCTGGCGACGCCGCCGAGCCCGACGCCGCCCATGATGCCGCCGATGGCGCCGGCCACGAGGGGTGCCGCCAGACCTCCCGTGACGCCGATGACGGCGGCGCCTGCGACGGATGCGAGGCCGACCTTCCAGAAGCGCGAGAACTTGTTGTCCTGGCGCCTCTTGGCGGCCTCGGCCTCGGCCGACATGGCTTCCCCTCGCGCTTGGTCGTCGGCCTTGCTCGACGACGACTCCATGAGCGACTGCGCAATCTCGGCCTCTTCGGCGTCGACAAAGGCCTGCGGCAGCGCCAGGCACGAGGCCAGGTAGAGCACGAGCGCGCGCGAGTGCGCAGAGTACTTGCCCGTGGCGAGGAGCAGTAGCAGGACGCAGCTCACGGCCTCTCGCCGGTCCTCGGCCGGGCTCGTCTCGGTCAGTTCGGTGGCTACGGGCGGCGCGTAGGGCGAGTTGGGTCCCCGGAGGGACTCGACGTCCTCGGACGACCGGGCGTCATCGTCGTCGTCGGGGCGGACGAGGCTCTTGCCCTCCTTGGGCGTGTCGAGACGCTGCTTGTCGAGCTTCTCGCGCCGAGCCTGCCTCTCGGCCTTGATCTGGGCGCTGTCCTGGACGGTGAGGATCTCCTCGAGCCGCGGGAGGAATTCGTCGCGCCAGTCCTGCATGTGCTTGATGGCATCCCAGACGATGCGCTCGGCCTGGCTGTCGTCGTTGTTGGCGGGCTTCTCGGCAGTGCTGCGACGGCGCTGCTGCTGCTGCTGCTGCTGCTGCTGGTCCTGCGACGGGGCTGATGACACGGCCTCGTCACCAGGCTCGACTTGTGAGCCCTTCTCCCCCTTCTTCTCCTCCTCCGGCTCATAAAGAATCTCGGGCTCGGGCTCGACGGAGCCGAGGTTCTCCGGGTTCGTGTCAAACTGACGGATCATGTGGACAATGATTTCCTCGACGAGCTTGAGCAGGGCCCGTCGCTGGGGTGGCGGCAGGGCGATGACGACCTGTCGCGGGTCGGCGCAGAGAGGCGCCATGATGGGCGATCGGACGGACTAGGTCCGAGGCGAAAGACTGGGAAGTGTGAGAGTAAACGAGGTTTCCAAGGTGATGGTTGTAGTGAAGATGTGAAGCGTCATGGGAGAGGCGACGGTAATTGCGTGTGCGTGGGCGGATAGTCAAGTCGAAAAGGCCGTACAACTCAAAGAATTAACGTCCGGACCGGCACAAGTATGAGAATTTATGAAGTCTGAGGGAATGATGTGATCGTTCCTCTTAGACTGTTTTCGACTCCAGGGACGATCATGGATAGTTGAAAGAGACGAGATGTGTATGAACTATTGGCTCTGGAGTAGTCGGCAAGAAGCAACCTTGACAGTGAAACAAGCATGGAATTAGGCAGAAAAGCTGAAGCGCGTCGTTGTTCACTTGAGCTGCGTGCGGACTTCAGCGCGGTATGTTTGCGTGATGCGAGAGGCGAAATGCTTCATCTAGGAGGATGAATCGGTGACGTCGATGGAATATGTGAGTTACGGCATGGTTCCAGGGATTCGACAGCGGTGGGGGCGGTTCAAGGATCCTTCTGTTACAAGTTAACTTACTGGGCATTATTCAAGTAAAGTCTGGTCCGGCTTATCAACTGCATCCAGACTAAGAAGTAGCCGACACCGTCTCGCATCAGAATGGCAGGTCGTTGGGCCATTTGCATATTAACTTATTAAAAGGAACGGATCAAGCACATGGTTGTTACGCACATCTTCTCTCCCAAACACTACGAATTAAATAGGCCGTCCCAGATCACGGCACACCTATAATTTGCAATACTGTATTCCTCTCAAATCCTGTTTTCGGCAGTGGTAGTTATAATATTGGTCAATTGCTGTCCGCAATGAAACTATTTATTTAAACTTGAAGACGTTCGGTTCGATGTGTAAGGCAGATAGGCAGGCCGTTATTGAGATTCAATTGTAAGTTGTCAGCGCGAGATAGCCCCACTTTAAAAAAAATCCCCCAAGACTGCCTCCGATAACCGCCGCCTTCTTTTCTGATTCTACCGATAACGGTTAAAACCGCTTCATCTTCACCAACATTTCCGCTCTCAACGGCCTCCACTGCGTGCGATTGCTCGAATCACACGCAGCTGTGCCCGCGATCCTCCGTCATGAATGCTCACGCGCTTCTCACCTCGCAAGGATGGCGAGGCAAGGGCCATTCCCTCCACAAAACGGACGACGCCGTCGGCCTGTCCAAGCCGCTGCTGCTCTCGCGAAAAGACGACACAAAGGGCCTCGGCACGAAACAGCACTTTACGAGCGACCAGTGGTGGATGAATGCCTTTGATGAGCAGCTCAAAGGCCTCGATACCTCAAAAAAAGGTCGGGTCACGCAGACGATCACGACGGGCAAGCTCAATTCCATCGAAAAGGGCTCGCTAGGCAAATACTACCTCTACACATCCTTTGTCCGCGGAGGCTTCCTTGAGGGGACGCTTCATGGAAATCAAGACGACAAGTCGAGCACCAGTCCCGACAGCGAGGAGCAAGCCGCGACGAACACGCAATCTCGAGCTCCTCGCAAAGAGACCAAGGAAGAGAAGCGAGCGAGACGCGAAGCCAGACGGATACGCAAACAAGCACGAGCCGAGCGAAGAGAAGCACGACGCGAGCGCAGAGAGAAACGATCCAAGTCAAATTCGAGCGACGACACTGATCCCGACGTATTAGAGAAGCGCCAACGGCGCGCAAGAAAAGAGGAGAGGCGGCGCAAGAGGCAAGAGAAGGAAGCTAAGAAGGCTAGACGTCAGGAGGAGAGGCGACTATAGGGCACATTCATGTAGACTTGGCACATTCATGATGCACAGCTCGGCACGGAGTTCTGGATTCATTGGGCGGCGTTTGATACCCCCATCAGTGGCATGATTCGAGTTCTTGTTTTCTTTCTTTTTCTTCAACTTGTGTTCAAGTCTCTTTGGGCGCCTTGCCCGGCTTATTCGACAAGATCCACGGCCGCCTGTTCCAAAACTCATCTCTGATGATGTCAATGTGCTCCACGACGACTCTTGCCTTTGCCCGGCGCTTCTTGTCCTTTTCGGTCTGGATCTTGGACTGCCGCGCCGGCCCGGCGACGTCGTCTATTTCCTTGGCCACTTGTTCATGTCTCTCAGGATCGACGAGCTCGTACTACTCAATGTTAGTAGGCGCGTGGGAGATGTGTGAGATGGAACGAACGTCTCGGAAAACAACGCTGCCCTTTTTGTACATATCAGGCTCGTTGTTGTAGTTGATGTGGAAACGAGAGAATAATATCTCATTCTTGTCGGAAGCCAGCGTGCCCTGACATTGTCAGCATCACGTCTCTTTGCGCTGGATGTAGCCCTCATACGGCAAGCGTCTTCTCGGCTTCTTTATTGTCAAGGCCGCCGAGTTGTATCAGCGCCCAGAATGACGTGTTGTAAAGGTTATTGATGTGACCTGGTCTCATCTATCAACATGGAACAAGAGGTCAAGAACGGGCGTGACATACAGTCGGCTTGTCTCCAGCTGAGGTAGTCGCGCAAGTTTTGCACACTGGGGTAGCAGACTGCCCTGCCGTCAAAGGTAGGAAGCGGGAAGGAAAGAGGAGTATCGGGAAAGTATGTCGACCACGAGTAGACATAATTCGCAGTAAACGTGGACACGACAGTGGTGACAAGTTTGCTTTGATAATGTGAGCGCGGAGGATGAAGGATAGATTGAACGGGCACGCACCTTGCTCTCCTCTCAAAGAGGTTACACGTTTTGTGAAAGACGAAGCTGGTTCAGATGATGTGAGTGTCCATCTTTGCGAATACAACGGAGGAGCATCTACCTGAACTCATCACTGACTCCGTATGCTATCGTGATTTCAGGCAGATCAGTCACAACGGCCTTGGCCGCGGCGTTCATGAGGTCAAGAGCTCTCCGGTCATTGGGCTTCTCGAACGAATACTTGGCGCACATTCTTGATTTCATTAGCATGATCTCTGTTCAAAATCCTGATCCAATGGCAACATACTTTGTAAATGCCCTGCCGTCGACTCGGACAACGATCCATGTATTTGGGAGCAGTGAGTCGGACTGCTCAAAATTGCGCACATATTCAAATCTGTTAAAGCGTCAGGGTAGTGACAAAATTGAGAAGAAATGATGTGGTACTTTGAGTTGGCCATCTTTTCTCTTGTGATAAGTCGACGAATAGAGAAGGCGAGTGCTGCGCTGTTGATTCATCATGAGGCTTGCAACTCGTGGAATCGGGGTTGAAACTCTGGCGCTCGGGAATCGCAATGAGATTCAATCTGGGCGACTCACGAGGTACAAGTTACCGGGCTACCTGACGCAGCTTTTTCTTGTGATCTGTGATAAACGCACCCCTTACCCTTCAGGCGACCCGCCCCGCCATTCGAATTCCAGCTCCACCACCAAGGGAACCCCAGTGCCGTTTTCTTAGCCTTGCGAACAGCGCATCTCTCCATCAATATTCTCATGTCATGTTGCAGTTCGTGCGCCTTGAGAGGCCACGCTGCAATACAAGCTCCTCAACATGAATCTTCTCTTATCCGACGATTACTTGCTCCAGGATTATCCTGAGAGCATCACGAGCACGATACGATCCGGCCATGCGACCATGCTGCGCTTCAACCGCAAGGGCGACTACCTAGCATCCGGGCGCGTCGATGGTACAGTTGTCATTTGGGATCTTGAGACGATGGGCGTCGCCAGGAAGCTCAGGGGACACAGTAAGAGCATAACATTTCTTAGCTGGTCTCGGTGTGGGCGGTATCTGTTGTCGACGTGTCAAGGATGGAAAGCCATTCTCTGGGACTTGCAAGACGGGAAAAGGCTTCGCGAAGTGCGCTTCCGTGCGCCTGCCTACATGGCAGAGCTGCATCCCTGGAACCAGTAAGAAATGAAGCTGTCTAGTATCATCTAGTGCTGACCGTCGCAGCCTGCAGTTCGTCGCCTCTCTCTTCGAGGAGCAGCCCGTCCTCGTTGACATGACGGAACCGGTCGACGTCAAGCATGTCCTCCCCTCGGCCCCGAAGCGAGCGAATAACGAAGGCGACGCGGCCCTGAAAGAAAAGCAGGCCAAGGAAGATGCGAAGCAAATGACCACCTCGGCCATCTGGACCGCATCAGGCGACCACATCATAGCGGGTACCAGCAAAGGCAAGCTCAACATAATCGATGCGCGAACCCTCGAAATCATATACTCGGAGAAGATTTGCGGGGGCGTAATTACTACGATGCGTATGACGAGTTCCGGTAGAGAATTGCTCGTCAACTCGCAAGATCGAATCATTCGAACTTTCAGAATACCCAACTTATCTGCAGATGACTTGGATCCCGACACGATACAAGTCCCCCTGGAGCACAAGTTTCAGGATGTCGTCAACAAATTGTCATGGAATCACGTCACATTTAGTGCGACCGGCGACTACGTAGCTGCCTCGACGTATAACAACCACGAGCTCTACTTATGGGAACGGAACCACGGCAGCTTGGTGTGCATGCTCAAAGACCCCAAGGAAGAACAAGGTGTCATAGAATGGCACCCAACTCGGGCACTCCTGGCGGCATGCGGATTAGAGACAGGGCGAATATATATCTGGTCGGTGGTGAGCCCGCAAAAATGGTCGGCGCTGGCGCCGGACTTTGCCGAAGTCGAGGAGAACGTCGAATACATTGAGCGCGAGGACGAATTCGACATTTATGCGCAAGAAGAAATTCAACGGCGGCGACTCGACGCGGAAGACGAAGACGTGGACGTCTTGACGCTGGACGGGTACAAGTTCGATGACGATGTCGACGAGTTCCGGATGCCGATTCAATTCAACCTAGGCGAAAGCGATAGCGAGGACGAGTTTGTTGCTGTGTCGACAGGCACGATGCGGCGCAAGAGCCCGCCAGGAGAAGGTCAAAGCGACGCTGACGGGATCGCGGACGCGCTGGCCGCTAAAAAGGGCGGCTCAGGCAAGGGAGGGAGGAGCAGGAAAAGGTAGCGCGTCAAAAGAGCCTCTCTACTTCAGCTGCATCAGGTAATACGCCGTGGGAAGCTGGTGTAGTGCACTGCACGCGCATTGGACGCGGTCCATGGACTTTTTGTCAGCGAGGCAGAACAAGACTTTTTTTTGACGTGTAACCCTCCTTCGTGAAAAAAAGGATGCTAGCTGGCGGAGGCATGTGAGGAATTGACTCATCGGCGACCGCCGTCCATGGTGAACTGGTCTGAGGCACTCTGCGGTGGGCTCAAGTAGAGCTACCTGGCTGGCACGGGCTCGACAGAAATAAAAGTTGCTTTCCCCGCCCAGATGGCCCTTTGTTGCTCCCTTTGTTCTTACGTCACCGGCCAGCTGCCAGCTTCTGAAGTCCCCGGTACGTAGAAAAGTAGTGGCCTCAGGCAGCCACGGCCAGTCGCAAGGGGCGTCGTCCCGGCCAAACTGGGGCTAGCGCGTTTGGGGGAGCACGCCCGCCGCCTCAAGTCCAGATTCTGCCTGGCCGCCCTGCAACGACACGCCTCAACCACCGACAAAACTCTGCCTCGCGGCCCAGATCATCACCACGCGCGCCGGGCTTCATGCGCTGCGCTCCGAGGCACTTTCCACGGTGCTCTGATACTCGACGCCGCGCGTTCTGACGACTTCGACGACCTGCGAAACGGTGGCGACGGGGGGAGGAGTAGCTTGAGGTTCTCCTGGGCCGCTGGCCGGGAAGGGCGCTTCATTCGCGCGCCATTCGCCACTCGATACGGACTGCGAATCCATCGATCCGGCATCTCCTCGAGTCGATTTTCGCGTGGAAATTTGAGGAGCAGCTTTCACCCTCGCGACTCGGGACGCAACGCCGCTTCTGCGCCATCGCGTCTCTGATCTTCGACCTTTCCGTTCCCACGCGCAGCAGCTCCTTCGGAGGCTGACAACATCGACAAGATGGCGAACCTCATCTTCACGCACTCGAGCGCGCCGCTCAAGACGGTCGAGGAGATCCAGTTTGGCCTCATGTCCCCCGAGGAGATCAAAAACATGAGCGTCGCCCACATCCTCTATCCTGAGACGATGGAAGAGAACAAGACGAAGCCACGCGACGGTGGTCTCAACGATCCGCTGCTTGGATCCATCGACCGCCAGTACAAGTGCAAGACGTGCGCGCAGAACATGGGCGAGTGTCCGGGACACTTTGGTCACATTGAGCTCGCGAAGCCTGTCTACCACCCCGGCTTTATCAAGAAAGTCAAGAAGATCTTGGAGATTGTCTGCCATAACTGCAGCAAGGTGCTGGCCGATACTGTTAGTCTATGCTACATCCCTCCAAGGTATCTCGTGACTCGATCGATACTGACCTATTCTTCTTGCAGAGCGATCCTGAGTTCGTCACCGCCATCAACACTAGAGACCCGAAGCTACGCTTTAACCGCGTCTGGACCGTGTGCAAGAAGAAGCGAAGGTGCGAAAACGAGGACCGTCAGAACAAGGACAGCGAAGAGTTCGGACCTAGCTTGAAGACCAACGGTGGCGTTGATAACCATGGCGGATGCGGTAACGTGCAGCCCGCCGTACGGCAGGCTGCCCTGCAGCTCAAAGCAGCCTTTGAGGTCGCTCAAGAGGACGGTCCAAAGAGAAAGGAGAGCACGCCGATTACGCCAGAGACGGCACACAGCATCTTGCGACGAATTTCTGAGGAAGACCTGCGCAACATGGGTCTCAACTCCGACTACGCCCGCCCCGAGTGGATGATTCTTACAGTTCTCCCCGTGCCTCCACCACCCGTTCGACCCAGTATCTCCATGGACGGTACCGGCACCGGCATGCGAAACGAAGACGATTTGACGTACAAACTTGGCGACATCATCCGTGCCAACGGCAACGTCAAGCAGGCCATTCGCGAGGGCTCGCCGCAACACATTGCAAGGGACTTTGAGGAGTTGTTGCAGTATCACGTCGCGACATACATGGACAACGATATTGCTGGCCAACCGCGGGCCCTGCAAAAGAGTGGACGTCCGGTCAAGGCCATCCGAGCCCGACTAAAGGGCAAGGAGGGCCGGCTGCGAGGCAACCTGATGGGTAAGCGTGTCGATTTCTCAGCCCGTACTGTCATCACGGGTGATGCCAACCTGTCGTTGCACGAGGTCGGCGTTCCGCGCAGTATTGCCCGGACTCTCACTTACCCCGAGACTGTGACCCCTTACAACATTGCCAAGCTGCATCAGCTCGTTGAGAATGGACCCAACGAGCACCCTGGCGCCAAGTACGTCATCAGGTCTGACGGTACGCGTATCGATCTCCGTCACCACAGGAGAGCGGCTCAAATCTCTCTCGAGTACGGTTGGAAGGTCGAGAGGCATTTGATGACTGGAGACTATATCATTTTCAACCGTCAGCCGTCTCTGCACAAGGAGTCCATGATGGGTCATCAAGTTCGCGTCATGCCTTACTCAACTTTCAGACTCAATTTGTCCGTTACCTCACCGTATAACGCCGATTTCGATGGTGACGAGATGAACTTGCACGTGCCTCAAAGCGAAGAGACTCGAGCGGAAATCAAGGAATTGTGTTTGGTTCCGAACAACATTGTTTCGCCGCAGAAGAACGGTCCGCTCATGGGTATCGTCCAGGACTCCCTAGCTGGTGTCTACAAGATTTGCCGACGAGACACCTTCATTGACAAGGAGGCGGTCATGAACCTCATGCTTTGGGTCCCTGACTGGGACGGCGTCATCCCCACGCCCGCTATTCTCAAGCCTCGGCCTCGCTGGACTGGCAAGCAAATCATCAGCATGGTCATCCCTGATGAGATCAGTCTCCACACTCCAGAAGGTGACTCCGAAATCCCGCTGAAAGATACGGGATTATTGATCCAGAGCGGTCAGCTCATGTACGGTCTGTTGAAGAAGAAGAGTGTGGGCTCTGCCGCTGGCGGTATTGTGCATCTCTGCTACAACGAACTTGGACCCAATGGAGCGATGGCCTTCCTCAATGGTGTGCAGCGAGTCACGGCGCATTGGCTCCTGCACAACGGTTTCAGTATTGGTATCGGTGATACCGTGCCTGACAAGCAGACTATCGAGAAGGTCCAGATCCACATCGATACTCAAAAGGCCGAAGTCGCTCGCCTGACAGCTCAGGCTACTGCCAACGAGCTCGAAGCCCTACCTGGTATGAACGTGCGAGCCACGTTCGAGAACAAGGTCTCCATGGCTCTCAACCAGGCCCGTGACCAGGCTGGTACTACGACGCAGAAGAGTCTGAAGGATTCCAACAACGCAGTCACCATGGCCGAGTCTGGTTCCAAGGGTTCGTCCATCAACATTTCTCAGATGACGGCCCTTGTCGGACAGCAGATTGTCGAGGGTAAACGTATTCCTTTCGGATTCAACTACCGAACCCTCCCCCACTTCACCAAGGACGATTA
This sequence comes from Hirsutella thompsonii MTCC6686, assembly GCA_000472125.2. Lineage (NCBI taxonomy): Eukaryota > Fungi > Ascomycota > Sordariomycetes > Hypocreales > Ophiocordycipitaceae > Hirsutella > Hirsutella thompsonii. The sequence goes on from APKU01000089.1 coordinate 84,137, forward strand.
CTCGCCCGAGGCCCGTGGTTTCGTCGAGAATTCGTATCTCCGTGGTCTCACTCCATCCGAGTTCTTCTTCCACGCCATGGCTGGTCGTGAAGGTCTCATTGATACCGCTGTCAAGACGGCCGAAACGGGTTACATTCAACGACGTCTGGTCAAGGCTCTTGAGGATCTGAGTGCTCGCTACGACGGTACCGTGCGTAATTCGCTTGGCGATATCGTGCAGTTCCTCTACGGTGAGGACGGCTTGGATGCTATGTGCATCGAGAAGCAGAAGCTCGGTATTCTCAAGATGTCCGACGCGGCATTTGAGAAGAAGTATCGCCTCGATTTAGCCAACCCGCCCGAATGGTTCAGGACAGACTACGAGTATGGCAATGAACTGACTGGTGACAAAGCATCGATGGCTCTACTTGACGAGGAGTGGGAGGCTCTGTTGTCTGATCGCCGCGAAATCCGCAAGATCAACCGGACCAAGATGGGCGAGGAGATGATGCAGCTGCCACTCAACATTGGCCGCATGATCGAGACGGCAAAGCGTGTGTTCAACGTCAAGGCAACGGATCGAAGCAATCTGCGACCATCAGATGTTATTGCTGGTGTGCAGAAGATACTCAACAAGCTGCAGATTGTTCGAGGCACAGATCCTATCTCCACAGAGGCCGACGCCAACGCCACCATTCTCATGAAGGCGCTGCTGAGATCGAGACTGGCGTTCAAGGAGATTGTCAAAGAGCATCGTCTGAACAAGCTGGCGTTTGACCACGTACTCGGTGAGCTACAAAATCGGTGGGATCGTGCCTTTGTCAGTCCTGGTGAAATGGTGGGAGTCCTCGCGGCGCAGTCCATTGGTGAGCCTGCCACGCAGATGACGCTCAATACCTTCCATTTTGCTGGTGTCTCGTCCAAGAACGTTACCCTCGGTGTGCCCCGTCTCAAAGAGATTCTCAATCTGGCGAAGGATATCAAGACCCCTAGTATGGCTGTCTACTTGAATTCGTACTTGGGGAAGCAGGAAGAGGCCAAGAAGCTGCGAAGCTTGGTCGAGTACACCAACCTTCGGTCCATTACGTCTGTCACGGAAATCTACTACGATCCTGATGTCCAGGGCACCACCATTGCCGAGGATGTAGACATGGTCGAGTCATACTTCTTGATTCCCGATGACACTCAAGACACACTCGACCAGCAGTCTAGGTGGCTGCTCCGTATCACTTTGGATCGGCAGAAACTGCTGGACAAGGAGATCAAGATTGACGACGTTGCGCAACGGATCAAGGAGGAGTATCCCACCGATCTGGCAATCATCTTCAGCGACAACAATGCGGATGAGCAGGTGATTCGTATCCGAACCATCAAGTCGGCCGATGAAAAGGACGAGAACGGCGAGAAGCGGATCGAAGACGATGTCATGCTCAAGCGTCTCGAGGCCCATCTACTCGACACACTTACACTCCGTGGCGTCCCCGGCGTTGAGCGAGCTTTCCTTACCAAGGGCACTCGTCTCGTTGAGGGTGACGACGGAGCCGAGATTGCCATTAAGGACGACCCACGATGCACCCAATGGTACCTCGATACCAGTGGTTCAGCCCTTCGTGAGGTACTCGCCGTCGATGGTGTTGACCCGACACGCACGTACACCAATGACCTGTGGCAGATTGTCGAGGTCTTTGGTATCGAGGCAGCTCGATCCGCCCTGGTCAAGGAACTGACCAACGTGCTGGCGTTTGACGGTTCGTACGTCAACCATCGTCATATTGCCCTCCTGACCGACATCATGACGTATCGTGGTGTCATCTCTGCCGTCACTCGTCACGGCATCAACCGAGCGGACACTGGTGCCCTTATGCGTTGCTCGTTCGAGGAGACTGTGGAGATTCTTCTCGAGGCCGCCGCAACGGGCGAGCTCGATGACTGTCGAGGCATCTCTGAGAACGTCATGCTAGGACAGATGGCGCCCATGGGTACGGGTAACTTTGACGTCTTGTTGGACCCTAAGATGCTGGAGACGGTCATCTCGGACAATTCGCGCATGAACCTCATGCCTGGAATGCCCACAAAGGGCAGCGATGTTGAAGGAGCGGCCACGCCCTACGACACGGGATCACCCATGGCAGACTCGGGATACATGAGCCTCAACTCGCCTGCGGCCGGAAACTTCTCTCCCATCCAGGGCGTAGGCTCCGATATGTCGAGCGGGCCCGGCTTCGATCACCACCCAGGCGGCGGCTTCAACGTTGGGCCTATGAGTCCGTATACGATGCGCTCGGCAGCAAGTCCCTTTAGCACTTCGCCCACATCGCCATTCACCATAACCCAGGGCGGATACTCGCCCACGTCACCGAACGTTGGGTACTCGCCGACCTCGCCCCTCATCGATGGCGACACTGGACGTTATGCAACGTCGCCATCGTTCAGCCCGTCTTCGCCGTCGTTTTCGCCTACGTCGCCCATGCTACGCCCGACGAGCCCGGCAAGTCCCAACTACAGCCCGACCTCGCCGAGCTATTCGCCAGCGTCACCGACGTCGCCTCGGCACTACTCGCCGACGTCACCGGCTCAGTTCAACTCGCCCACGTCTCCCAGCTACTCGCCGGCCAGTCCCAACTACAGTCCTGCGTCGCCCAACTTGCACGGTGCCGGGCCCACCTCACCCTCGTACTCGCCAGCATCGCCATCGTGGTCGCCGACGTCACCCGAAGCCTACTCTCCCACGAGTCCAAGCTTTCAGAGAAGTCCGGGCAATCAGCGATCGCCGACGAGCCCGAGCTACTCACCCACATCCCCGTCCTTCTCTCCCCGGACTCCTGGTCCGGGCGCTGGAGGCAACCAATAGTGGGTGTTTTTGTCTTGAACCCTGGCCAGATTGCGCCTCTGTGCAGCCTCCACTGACTTGCCGCCTTAGTTCTCCTAATTCGCCTGCTAATGACTGATCTTCTCGCCTTGGACTGGGGTAACGCATACGAGACACGGGATGTCACCGAAGTCTTTATTTTCCTTTATTCTTTCTTTCTATCGTCCTTCATATTTGCCTTCCTTCCGGTGACGGGAAGGGTGAAGAGGGATTGGAGCCGCATGATAGAGTCCAGAATCCGGTGTTTTGGTAAAAGGGGAGCATTTGCACATTACGATTGATAATTTCCAGCAAGGCACAAGAGAAATCGCGCAACAAAAAAAACACAAAAAGATCCAGCGAGAAGTCAGGCAAATTACAGAACGACCCAATTTTGCACGGGTACCCACGAAGAAGGGCAGAGCAGCAGAGAGGCAGGGCGAGGACGAGGTGGCAGGCAGATGAGGCTGGCGCACATGCGGCACAAGCATTGGGCGTGTATAGTAGAGAGGGCCAGGGGCCACGCAAAAAAGGGGGTTGAGGGACCAAGGGTTTTTGTTCTGGCCCTGGCGACTTGGAGAGGAGGAGTGTTTCCTCTCACCCTCCATCCCGGAGAGCAGATTGAGCGCGGCATACGAGAGAATGAATGAGCAGATTGGAAGAATCAAGTCTTTGCGCGCAAAGAGTGAAGTCATCAGATGGGTGTGAAAGGGGCCAGAAATGTTTGTTTTAAGAGCGTGTGAATAAAAATGAACTGTGGCGCTCTCTTGATATGAGATGTTCTGACGTGGTGATGCGGTGATGAGATGTTGCATTTGCTCTCGCTCGTCGACTCAGGCTACTGAAGGTCTGGAAGGTTTGCTTGAGAGTCTGACGTCTTGGCATTTTTTACGTACAGTACTGAATTTCCGTGCATGATGGTGGTGATCGTGTTGTTGGTGACGCGACGACACAGTATGCCACGTCGGTCGTGACGCATGGGCTTTCGCGTTTTGGAGTAACTGGCGAATACGGAATGTTGGGCGCGGCGATCCCGAAGATACGGACTTGCAAGATCATGCAAGGGGCGAAAACATGTCGACGGTCTCCGGAAGGCGTGGGAGGCTCAACACGGGCCTGCGCGGGTGCTAAACACCGACAAAGGTGGAGGAGGGCTTTTGTCCGTGTGTGTGATTGCCTCACGAGTCAGGCTCCTTCCCTATAGCACGTTAACTCGCACCCGGACGTGACCATTTTCGGCCTGTAGAACTGCGAGCAAAGGTTATTCTCGATAATGAAGCAAGGAAAAAAATATTCATTGACCGCATTTAATCTGACACGTCTTTTTCCATTCTAGAAGGCCCGGGTGGAAGCGGCATGTCTGCACGTCGATGCATGCACAGCGGCGGACACAGGCAGCGAGTTGACGGCAATATGAGTTCAGGCTTGAAACTGAGCTCGAGTCCGCATGCGATATGCAGGCAATGGGGAAAAAAGTCTCGACTCTCCCTGCACTTCGCATAATACCAGTACCTCTGATCTTATGACTATTCTTATTCCGACTGTTGGGACTTAAGCACCCGAAAAAAGGTCCTTCATCAATTAAGGCAGGAAGCAAAACGAAGCTTGCTCACGTGATGACGCGACGCTGCATCATCGGGTGTCGGGGTGCGAGAATCGGGGACCATGGCAATGGGGCTCATCGGGGCAAGGCAGCAGCGTGTGGGGACGGGCACGTGCGGGGCCTGACAGGCGCTAAAAGCAGGCAGGCAGGGCAGGAGGGGAGGAAAAGGGAAAAAAGGGGGACGTGGCAGCGTTGGAACGGGATCACGAGGTGTGGAGGCTCCAAGGCAGACAGACCACCAATCCCAGGTCTGGGGCCAAATGCCGTCCTCCATTTACGTCTGTACCTCGCAGCCACGAAGACCGTACCTGGCTGCACGTAAAAGAAGACGGCAGGAGAAGGGTATCCAAGCGGTAAGACATGGGTAGAAGGGGAAAAATAGCGCGCACCGCCAATCTCAATACCACTAGCCATCATCGTGTGAGAGAAATCGGCAAAACTCCAAAAAAAGTTGTGTGATGCAAAAAATGAACTTCAATCGAAATCGTATAGGAACAGCCCGATGCGGGGGTCGAACCCGCAACCTTGAGATTTCGTGTACTCGTAAGAGTCTCACGCTCTACCGATTGAGCTAACCGGGCACCGAATCCTCAGTGCTTGTGTGCTTGTTGGGATGGATGCTCATGAGTCGGTATATGAACCCGCAGTGGAAACGCATCCTGATGAGCGGGTCAATTGACCCTGGGCCTGCCGAGAATCTGGATGGAGACAGTGTCCAGACTCCACGTTGTGACGCTTTCTTGCTCGGGCGGGTGGCAGCGGTCATTGTCACCGTCGTCGCAGCGGCATGTTTCGTGTGCAACGGGCTGACCAACAGCGGAACCAGAGTTGCCAGCTCGCGTCATGCCGTCGTATCCTCAGCGTTCTCGAGTCCGCATGCGCAAAGCTGTCGGGCGCTTGGTGCTCGTCGTTATGCGTGACAGTTGCGCGTAAGTCTGCCGCGGGCCAGCAACATGGCCGCCGCACTTTGCTGCATCGTTGACCGTTGCGTCCGAGGACGATGAAGAGGTGAAGGAGGAGAAGAAGAGGCGGGGAAATGAGCCGCGATGATGGCAAGAGGCAATGAGTGCAAAGTAGAAGCAGGAGGGGTGGAAACGTGGCCGATTGGCAGGTAGGCCTAAGGTAGGTAGTCACTGGAGGCAGGCGGATGCGGGCAGAGAGGGAAGGCGCGGCTGGAATAACCGCACTGCAGTCAGTGACCGCACGAGGCCTACTAACGCACCTACCTTAGGACACGAAGTAAGGTAGGCAGGTATAGTGGTGAAATGCTTGGCACCTACCTCCAAGATGGAAATCATTCGCTTATTACCACCTACCTCGCCTGCTCGCCCAGAAATCGCCCTACTTTGGCTACGTGCACCGTCTTTCTCTTGTCAAACTTGGCGTGACAGGCCATGCAGCATGCGGCACATCATCACCTCGTTGCAAAGATGCGGTCCCCGTAAGCACGCAACAGCCCATATTGGCGTCACATGGGATCGCGGGCGCACAGAGGCAACTGCACATACACGCGTACGTGCCCTTTTCCACACACGAGACCTCTGGTCGTGGAACGGTATGTCGCTGCTGGCCTTGCTCCCCATGTTCGCTTCAGTCCGGATCCGACTCTTCTGCTCGCTGAGCACCCGCATCATGCACGCCGTTATTAACCACAAGGAGAAGGTAATGCGAAAAAAGAGGCCAACGGGAAGCTGCAAAGGCAAAGAGAATGTCGGGGGCCCGCTCCAGAATGCGTTCGCCCAAGAGCTGCCTTGACGGGCCGCTGCCGGCGCTGTGCGACTGCGACTGCGACCCCTTCCCCTGAAGCCGACTCTTCGTCCGAACTCGGGAAAACGGCGTCGCCGGGGGGGTTTTCGCCCTGCCATTACTCCACTTTATGCGCCGCTGCCGCTCTTGGTGCCCCGGGACTTTGGGGGCACAATGCCGCCTACGTTGTCTTGAAGTTGGCGAACATACTGTACGGATCACAAAAATTTGGGGAGGCTTATTCTCCTAACACGCCCGGCTATTCTTCCCGCTTTTCCCGGTCTTTCATCCCGGACAAGCGAGCATCATGGACATAAAAGATGTAATGTTCATCAATTGTCGGCTCGCGTCAAGCAGGCCCAGACACGGCCGCCGCCACCCCTCAGATAGCCGCTGCCGCGCACGTCTACTCACAGAGCCGAGCAACCTGTCCCGATCCCCTGCTCGAGGGCGGCAATCACAGCCAAGCCCACACACCCAGGTGCGTCTCCTGCTCCCCGCCGTAACCCACATACAGGCACAGTTTTAGTGACGCACCGACACACCGGCCCCGCGGAATCTCGACCTCTTATCACAGAAAGAGGCCGAGAGCTCGCACACAGACGAAGCCGTTTCCAGCTCTCCTTTTTTATTTCAGCCTACTACCAACACTTGACTTATGATGCGCAGTTTCCCATAATCGCAAATGCGTCTGCTTTGTCTCTTGCCTTTCTCCGAATTCTGCCTCGGCTGCCAGGTGGCCAGTCCGTGGACCTGGGTGCAGCCTAGGCACAGTCCTGGCCGCAGAACCGGCCGCTGCCGTGACCACATGCTGTTGCGTCCATGTACGTCGGCGGACAAACGTCCCCATAGGAGCAACATCTCCAACATGCCTTGAGCAACAGGCGCTCGAGCTTTCACTGGTGGATTTGGCGGAAAACCTCACATCTTTGTTCCAGTCCAGATTGGAAATACATGGGCTCAGCCCGTATATTGTGTCGCTAAGCTAACCTGCATACTAACATCCATCCCGATACCTTCCCAAGTCCTGTCCCAATATGCGACCTGGGCATAGCTACTGCCTAACTCTCTGCAACCGGCAAGCACATTCCGCCGCGCAACAAGGAAAGCTCGGGGAGACCAAGACCGCAAAAAGAGCAAAAGACGGAGAAGCGTGCGCCTGCAGTCATCAAGCAGAGATGTCAAGTGTAACCAAGGCGGAGGGAAACGGGACCTGAGCAGGTCACCAGAAGAGGACATTCGGACCGCTTCGAGTGTGATGATCCCCAAGGACCAGCATTCGTAACTGCCAGTGGTGGTGTCGACCCGGTCAAGCGCATCCTTTGTCGAGAGAACGACGCGAAGAAAGAGACAATAATCCAAACCCGAGAAACCGAAAAGTGAGAAGTGGTGCAAAGAGTGGAGAGAAGTTGACAATTTAAAAGTGAGTAGGCTTTGGAGCAATCTTGTTAGGTTTCGCGAAAGGGACCCCGGCGCGCACAATGGACCCTCCGAGGGCTCCACGCCGGATTGCGTGGCTTATCCGCACCATTTGCCGTGTGGCGTCGTTTAGTAGCCGTCGTCCGCAGCTGTCGTTGAAGATGGTGTGGTTGGGGTTGCTTGCGAGGCCCAACACGCTGGACACGAAAGAAGACGGGAAAGTCTTCTAGTTCCTGGGGTTGGGACACGAGATGCGCTGACAGTAGCCGTCCCAGACTTGTACGCCCTGCTCGATGACGTTGTTGCACGAGCATGTTGGTTTCTTGCTTTTGTGCTCAACGGTGCAGCCGCACCTTGTGTAGTGTTCCTTGGAAACCCAGACGCACATGGTTGCTGGTCGGTGTGACGAAGACAACGACGAACGAATGTAGGCGTGTTGGAGAGTTGCGAAAAGACGAAGAGGGAATGCGTCCAAAGAGGGCAGAAGACGTCCCGTGAGCGTTGCAGGTCACTTGATGCCCTTTAAGACGGAGGAGCGGCGAGCGATAGGCAAGACTGATGCGCCGAGTAGAGGTGAGCTGAAATATCCTCATTAGCCCGATGCTCGAGCTCTTCGCGTCGATTTCTGATGGAGACGTCGCGACGTCCGAGCTCGTCGTTTCAGAGACTCTAGGAGGCCGCTAACAAGCAGAGATGGAGTGGTGGTTCACTTACATTTTTTTTTGCTGGCGATGACAGTCCGGGATGACCCTGTGGCGCGCGAGAGCCGAGCCAAGTATGCTGGAGGACGGGAGGGTTTATAACGAATGGCTGAGAGACTTGGGGGAGAAAAAAAAGCAGATTTCACCGGCGGCCAGTGAGTCTTGGAAGCACTCGAAGAGTTCTTGGTGGAAGCTATGAAGCTTTGCAGAGTTTGATGGAGAGCTTGAGGACAAAGAAGAGAAGAGGAGAGGAGAGCAAGAAGGGACGCAAACTATATAGATATTTTCTCTCTGTCTGTCTGTCTGTCTGTCTGTCTGTCTCTTTATGACTCTCTCTGTGACTCTGTCTATCTGCTCCCCCCTCCACCCACGATCAGGCTGCCGGGCCCCAGACGAGCGAGGCCAAGACCAAAGTGAAAAAAAGTTACAGTACACTTTTCTTCTTCTCACCCTCTCTCTCGCTCATTCTATCTCTTTCTTTGGGGATACTCCCCCCCCTCTTCCATTTTCGCGGTGGACAGGTAACAAGAAAAGGTGGCCCGGCGGGCTGGACTGGGGAGATGCGTGTTGGGTCCAGGTTCGTACGGTCCGGTTTGCTTGCTTGTGCTTGCCGGGCCCCGTATGCACGGCGCGTGTGTGGTGCACGAAGGGTAAAGTGAGTGAGTACCTATGTAAAATGTATGTGTGTATGTACGTATGTAAGGTGAGGTAGGCAAGGTAGGTGACGGGAGTTTTGCTGCTCGACCGGGTGTGGTCTTTTGTCGACCCTACCCGCGACCCCTCCCTCACACACTCTCTTCGTTCCTCCCGCCTGTGTACGTTGGATGGTAGGAAGCGGAGGGAGGGGAGAGGACCAACTAACTGATGCCGGCCGCCTGGAGCGCGGCCTCGATGCCAACCGGATGTCTTTCCTGTAGGGGAGAAGACGGTGTGTTGTGAGATTGGGGGGGGGGGGGGGGGGGAGGATGACGATGAAGGAGAAGAAAGGACAAGGGGAGTGTGTCTTCCTTTTTTTTTCCACTTTCGCAAGCGGGCGTGTATTTTTTTTGGGAAGATGGATGGAGGGGGGGGGGGGGGGGAAGAGAGAGATGGCCTACTGTAGAGTACACACGCACCATACCATACCGCACTACACTGCATTCTACACGCCCTCCACCCCCCCTTTTCAGCCTGTTCGTTGCCTGTTTGTCCTTGCCGTCCTCGGCGGATCCGGGACGTGGATTCGCGGGTCTTGTGCGTGGGGTAAGGGGGAGAAAGAAGAAGAAGACGGATGCTGTAGGCTGCGGTACAGTAGTTTCCCAAAGTGGAAATTCAAGAGGGCCACTGTGAAAACGGTTCGCCTAGACTCGAGGAACCTCTACCAGGGGGGAGGGCCGATAAACTGGGGCCTAGGATGGGCCTTCAGAGGGTTTCTCATGAGCCAAAAGGTCAAGTTGATCTGTAAGTTGTACGCCAGGCTTTGCGATTTGGCAAGGCGCAGCAGTCCCCTTCGGCCTTGGATTCTACGAATAGCTACATCATACCCACAAGTCTGGACAGCGAACTTCGGGTCTCTAGGCATAATGGGTCGGCACGACAGAGACCCTCGAGTCCCACCCGCCGGACAAAGTGGATCGAAGAGACAGGATAATGGGTCTTCCCCCACCCGGCCGGCCGGTCCTTGGCGGAAAAGACGGGCAAGCAGCAAACCCAGTTTAGTAGGATATGTCCGATGTTGAAATGGGCATCGCCAAATAGGAACCTGCGGGATAGCTCCGCGGTTTTCGTTGACGATGGGGAGTGAGGTTGTGAAGGACCAGGAGGGAAGGGTCAAGAAAGTTGATGCGAAGAGGGAGACTAGCATCGAAAGACGTTCGTGGGACTACTGTGACCGGTTGGAAAGCCCGTTGGCAAGGGACGGAGTATATGCGCGGCGGCGGTCGTTGGCAAACGCAGCAACATGGGACGAGGGAGTTGAGGACCAACAGCCGCAACGACTGGCCGCAGTTGAGGTCGCGTTAAAGAAATGAAGGTGATGATGATGATAATGATGAAGAAGAAGATGGTGGAGACGGAAATGATACGAGAACGTCAGGTTCGGGTATGGGCATCGGAATCGAACGGGAGTGATGTGCAACGAGCCGCGTGCGTTCGCATAGAGATGTGGTGTGTTAGTGCGTGTGAGTGTGTGTATTTGTAAGTGTGTTAGACTTCGCGTAGAGAGAGATACAAAAATTTGGGAAAGTTGAATCTGCAGGTGACCGGATCTCCCAAGTTCCGCGCCTAAGTTTCCGGCCAAGGGGGGGTAGGCTAGAAGCAACTCGATAGGGGATGAAGACCAAGCGTAAGTAAGGTAGGCAGGCAGGCGGTTGAGGTAGGTAGGTGGTCGCGGGAAGCGGTCCGCGTTCGACCGTCCATGATGCCATTTCGCAACCAACACTTTTCTCGAGTAGTCCTTTTTTGACGCGACAACGGAACCAACAAGCGCAGCATGACCCAGCATGATCATCAGCAGCATTTATCACCGGCAGCACGGAGAGTGGGTTGGCGGTGTGATGAGAGAGAGAGAGCGACAGAGAGCGGAGGAGAGAGAGATATGAGACGGTTGGGTTGACTTCGCTACGACTTCACCGGTCTCGCTTGACGCCTTTGCCGCGTTTTGCCGCGGTTTAATTGCGCGGCCATCAGCCCCCTGTTTCCGCGTTTATTTCGTTGTCATTGAGAATGAGCGTGTAACGGGGAGAAATGGGACATGGGGGGAGTGCAGGGGGGCAAACGACCGGGGGAGGGAGGGATGAGTGAGGGCGAGGATAGGATGGAAGAGTTACAGATACAGATACAGATACAGAGAGAGAGAGAGAGGAGCAAACGGGCGGCCGGCAATGGAACCGAGAGACTTTTTTTTCTTTCTTCGGCCGGCTTCCTACAGGACCCGACCGTGTGGGCCATGGAACGCTTTCGGGTTCGTTCTTCTTCTTCCTTTTTTTTTTCTTTTAATTTTTAATTTTTGGGTATGTTTCCCCCGAGCAAGCGGGAGTAGACAAGACCTCCTTCTTAATTTGCATTCTTTGCCGGTTGACTGTATACAGCTTGAGTGGAAGATGTTCGTGGAATTGCAGAGAGTATAAGAATGTGGGGATCAAAAACAACACAGAGAGAGTGCCGTCACGATGAACCGACGTGCGAATATTAGGTAGAGAAGATCCAAAAAAAGTGGAAGAAAGGGGCGGGGGCCCGTAGCAAAGCTGCAGTGGTACAGAGTGTTGGCGAATCGGACCAAGGTGACTCACCGGCCAGCGAAGAAAGTTGGGGACATGATGCCATTAAACTGAACGGGAACCGCAGAGACGGGAAGGTAGGGATAGGCAGCAATGGGGCACAAGATTTGGGAAAAAATGTCGACCATGCACAGGTTTGTCTGGCAGACGGTTCAGTGCTGTAAGGTGTCCCCTTTCTTGGCAATGACATGGCTGGGGGCTGCGGTACAATTGCAAGTCTAGATCCAACAGTGAAATACACTTTGGCAGTTGTAGAGTCGATTGCTGCAAAATGGACTGGCCAATCAATTGAGGGCATTGCTCATTCGTTGCAATACAAATTGGGACCATATAGTAAAAGATGGTCGTTCTTTGCCCCAGGCACCCACCATTCGACGAGCTCTTTCGCCTGGGCATTTTCCTTTGGCGTCATTGGGAAGGAAAAGAGACCAATTACCTCATTTTCCTGCAGGTACGCCTACTTTTGGGACCTCGATCCGGGGGAAGAGGGGGGGGGGGGAAACTGGCTATCCTCCGAAAAGGCTACTGTACAAGTTGGTTGCTCTACTTTATCGCTTGAAATAGACATTGGAGGAATTGAAATAGACAGTCTCCGAGGCTCAAGTCTGCCCTTCTGCCTAGCGATTCGCCTTGGCCCAGTCAAAAAAAGGTCTGTTCGACTTTTGATGGCCGACGACGAGGTACCTTTACTTTTTCCTTGTACAGTACAATTTCCTCCCCCGGAGAATTACAGTAGACCATCACCTGGAGCAGAGCCTCTTTCGGGCCGACGGTTCGATTCGAGTGGGGTCCATTTTTTACCCACTCCCACTCCCACTGCCCCTGCAACCCTTCTTTTTTTCCCCTCCCCCCTCCTTCCGCGCTTAACTTACCACCCCAGCGGACCCTTGAAACTGTTCTACCGCACAGCATTGGTACCTGATTGCCCCGATTTCCCCGCCCGAGTATCCGTGTTCTTCTCCCCTCCCCCCTTCTCATGCTGTCAAAAAACGCAGAGCCGCACACCTTTGTCTCTTGCGAGCATCCAAATAGTAACTCTCACGCTGACGCGACAATAGATTCTACTTGAGAAGTCGACACACTGCAACAACCTTGGCATATGGCTACGTGCTGCCAGGCGCGCAAACATTGGCGTGCTTCCCCAGGTCGGGCATCGCTTGCTGCCCCGTCCGTCCGTCCGTCCGGCCTCCAGCAGCCCACAGCGAGCCCATCGATCATCGTCATCTTCCTTTTCCCAACGACGACACACCGCCTGCCACTCCGTTCTCGACAAGCGTAGCACACGCAGTGTCACGTCCTCTTCGTCCTCACCACCTCCGCCCCCCCCGCTGCGCGCCACACGTCTGATAACCAGCCTTACCCGAGGAGCAGCCAAGCTCGTGACACACAGGTCAGGTCCGCGCCCCTCCCCTCTCCCCCGTTTTCGGTCCCTTGCTGTCCGCCCGGAACTCGCAGCAGGCTGCCGTGCGACCAAACAGCTTCGGACCAAAGAGGCCCTTTGGGATACGAGGGAGCTTTCCCCCTTCGCCGTCGTTTCTGGAAGCCCCGCATCCCTGTAGCTTTTTGTGTGCTTTTTTGTGTCCGGGTAGCCGCAGACCATTCAAGTTCCTTGACCGCCAATGGCTCGCTCTCGTTTGTCTACACCGGTGTCGAGTTTGCTGAGCCCGACTGGATCTTGACCCCTTTTCTCTGCTCCCTCCCCTTGGCAATGCTTCAAGAACCTCTGTGGGTAAGAGCAGCGTCGTTTGTACGCATTGGCGGATGAGTGAGTGTGAGTTGTGGCTTCTCGTGGATCTTTGTGGCGGAGCCTGTTTGACCTTTTGCGTGGCCGCGCGTTCGCTCGCTCAGCCCTATTGTTGGTTTCGTTGTTGGCACACTGGGAACTGCAACCGAGCTTCCTCGGGTGTGACGAGGCATCCTTGCTACCCTCGGCAATGGCCGTCGGTAAGGATCGCAGATTAACCCCTCGAGGAAGTCTTTTCCTGACGGGTTGACCGTTGGCGGCTGTCCCGTGTTCAGTCGACGGGGGTGGTTGAGAACGGATCGTACGAACGGGGACACTCGATGCGTCATGTGCAACCCGAGGCGTATCTGGGCCTTGAAGAGATTCAGAGGGGTCTGCAGAGTCCCTCTGTGACGCCCGTCAGTCGTAACGAGTGCCCTTCATCTGAGACGGGTGTAAGTCTGCTCATGTTCGAGCCCTTCGTCATCAGGTCTTGCTGCGAAAATGTCGTCACAGCTCAACCAGCCAGCACTATATCCTTCGTGTGCTCTTGATATCGCTACAACGGCTACTACAAGAGGAATTACTAGCGTGACGACTGACTACTCCTGATGAGTCTCTCCACAGTAAACTTGTGTCGTGCAATCCCGACCCCCTTGAGCGACGTGTCAAGACGAGCAGCAGAGATGGATCCAAGATTGGGATCGTGTCAATGGCAGAGCGAGTCACTGACACAAACCGCTCGTAATCTCCATCATAACTGTAGATGTCAATATCAGCCGGAACTGCCTGATTTATGGCGGACATATTATGAATATCACGAGGGAATCGACAATTACTTTGCCAAAGCCCGATAAGCTCTTCCTCTTTTCATTCAGCACTCAGCTCAAGTCCCTTCTTGCAGAGCTCTCTGCTTCCTAACTCGGTTCATCATGGCTTATGTGTACATTCTTCAAGTAATCGCTATCGCGAGATGGTATTAATAAAGTCCCGCCGTCTAGTTTCCCACGCCATACTCGCAGTCGTAGATCGCGCTTATCGTTTGTAGCTCGGCCGTCGCACTGAGTAAATATTACGCAGAAGCTGGAGAAGAAATCTGTTTCTATTTGATCTGTGATTGCCGAGTAGAGTCAAGGCAGCCTTGCAAAAATCGCCATCTAGTCATGCAAGGCCGAAGACTTATGATGCACGACCACCTGTAGTTGACCAGATTGCACCGAAAACATGACTCAAGATGAGTCTTTGGATGATTGCATATCACTAGTCTTCGTAGATCACCTCAGGGCACGTTTTCGTGATGTTTCCGTGACGTCTGTAAGCATTCTGTGAAGTTGCTCGTCTGCTGGGGGATGTTTCTGGACGCGAATAGTGTTGTCCGAGCAGCATAAGAGTCTCATGATGTGTCTCGTTCTTGCCATATCGGTACGGCTTGACGGACATGACATCTTCGAAGGTGAGCTTGATATTACAATAGATATCTCGTTATGGACACGAGGCCACTTTGGCATTGTATCGGTTTATCGTAAAGTTCTCACCGTGTCAAGTAGTCTGCACTCGCGAAAGCTGTCATGACATCTCCATAATAGTCCTCACCGGAGCAAGCAAGTAGCGCCGGACCCGATCAGCTCGAGCTAAGAAGGCTTTCCGCCCAGCGAAACTCCGATCGGACTTGAACACTGCGGAGTCCGCTTCTCGAGTGCCGCCTTCTCGGTGATAGTACCGGGTAAAGCGGATTTGAAAGACAGTGGCGGAGATTACGACCCGGCGATGCTTGGGTCCGTCCGGACCTTGTGGGGATAAGCCGGATCTCGCAGATGGGGATCCAAGGGCCGGATCATGTTTTCCAACAAAAGAAGTCATTGCAATACACTACGCTGGTGACGCCATGGAGTGTGACAGATGATAGGGCTGGAACGTAAAGACCAATCATGGCCCGATGCCCGCAAACCCGTAGTCTGTCTTTCCCGCCGTTACCGTGACCGGCCGAGCCTGGTAGGGCTTAGGCCGGGCCAGGGTCTTTGAGAGCGAATTCCTAGTTGGGGAGTCTTGGGTGGTATCGTGCAAAGACAATTCTCAATATCCACTGCCGACTTGGGGAGCTTGAGTGGGTTGATAGCTATCCCAAATGATTGATAGCACATACTTGGCAAATACAATGGGAAAAGCTCTAGGTATGGATAGGATCGATCTGATCGTAATGGACGGGAGAAGTGATGGGCGAAACACAAGGTTTGAGATTTCATCTGACGAGTGGAATGCTGAATACACGAACCCCCAAGTCCAAGGGTCTTGGATCTTGCCGTCATTGTCTCTTGACATGCCCACAAAGGGACCCCATGTCTCGACTTGACATCACTCCCCGGTCTTGATCTCTGCTCTCATGACCCTCTCCTTAAAGAATGTCAATCACGACATGGATGCATATTGCGAATTCACCAGTGGGGGGAGACAATCTTTGGAAGTGGCGACTCTGCGTCATGCTCGCTCGCTGACTGAGCAACAGAGGACCAACAAAGCCCCTGATTGATCAGACTGCGAGGACTCTCGAGAGGTGATGAGATGTCGGATTCGGCTGCCAAGATGGGTCAGTCTGGTCGCGCTACAATTTTCACGGGTTGAATGCTCTTGTCGTGATTCACCAACGGGAGCTGAAAGGACCAGCACGTGTGGCTTGCTCGACAGTGACTGGCGATGCTAAAGCTGCCCAGCTCTTCGGAGCCCTCACGGCAAGCTATCGGGACTGACTCAGGTGGTGGGCGCCTTGAACAGCATGATGTCCATATCCCATTAGGGTCACAGCCGGTACTGCCGTTGACTCTTTGTACTGTAGTGGCATTGGTCCGTCTCGACGCTGTCCTAGTCGCATGCCACCGCTTCAAGGAGAGACGTGTGCGCAAAGCCGGATATTAGATCAACGCCCTCCTCGGGGCGGTTTGTCTGTCGAATCAAAGAGAATCGCCGTGCTTGCGATTGCCAACTTATCAGTCACGGCAAATGGCGTCTTCCTGACGCGTCAGCACGGCAGCAAGGGAACCATCCCACGGGGAGGGCGGGCAAGGGCTTATCTGGATGAACCCTCCCCGACCGCTCGTCAGCGAATGAAATTGGCCTTGTCTGGATGAGCGCCAATGGCGGCTCTCTTGGCAACACATTCTGACTACGGGCTCCTCTCCGCTGTCGTCGGATGTGAGTTGCCGCGCAGCCTACGGATAGGGGAGTGTTGGAAAGAGATGGGAAATGCTGTAGGTGTGTGACGGGCAGTAGGGCTGAAGGGGGCTGCTTGCAGCTATTGCTCATTACGGAGCAATAAGGTGCTTGGCTAATCGAATACACTTGGGAACATGGACTCTGAGGACTGAAGCGTTGCCGATGACGCCGTCACTCGTCGAACGCACGCTGAGAAGTGAGACAGAGGAGACGCTCAACATTGGAGGCAGATAGACACTGAGTGATGTATTTGTGCAAGCACGAGAAATGGATTCAAGTTCTCAAGACGTCGAGTCTCGTTGATTATGTGTGAGATGGAGTGGGAAATAGTCTTGGTTAGTTGAGGAGCGGCTACTTTCGGCGCATCTAGTTTTTCTCTTTGCAGGATTCACCGTCAAGAACTTGAGATGGAAAAGGTCTAGGACCAAATGGGAAAGAATACTTGGTGCAAATCGGGAGACACATGTCGGCACAAGTCTTGCCTCGAGTCTTCTTCCCCGCACTCGGCTGCCGCATGCCGTGCCATTGCATATTCCGGGGAAGCTCTCCCTACGCCCTCGAGGCTGTGCCGTACAGTTGGAGAGAGAGAGTGTGTGTTTGATGTGAGAGAAAGAGAGAGAAGGGGGATGGAGGGAGTGAGCAAAAGGTACAGTAGGCGTGCGTCGTGGGCTCGGCTCCGAGGAATCATCTGCTCGGCGGCCGAGACCAAACAAGAAAAAGCAAACAAAGAAGAAGTCATAGCGATAGATGTGCACTTAACGGCCAAGCCCGGCGGTTTCTTCCATTCAATAGCTCGGAGTTTGTGTGCATAAGGGGGGCTGGTGGACTTGGGGAGTAAAGTGATGAATTAATCTATCGTTGGATGCCACTTTGTGTTGGTTTTAATCTATCGGTGAAAAAGACCGGAGGATCTTCTGGAGTACATACTCGTTTTTGACATGTGCGTGATGGACGAGGTGCAAGAAGAGAGGAGACAGAGAGAGAGAGAGAGAGCATTGGCCTGGAATACCCGAACTGGGTCGGCTTGTGATGATGAGACGTGGAATCGGTGGTATGCCTGGATGTCTGGGTACTGGATGGATGGATGGATCACTGCGAGCATACATACACCTGCCCTTACTTGCCAACTGTAACTTGCAAGTATCAAACCGACTTGGCGCGAGTGCCGGCAAGTCGCGGCGACAACGACTTGACGACAAGACGGGTGGTTGCTCTAGTCAAGAGATCGGCACTAGAAAGGGTGTCGTTCTGTTCCCAGTTCAGGGGAGAGACGGGAAGTCAGGCACGTGTCGTTGCCCCCCCCCTCGTCCGTGCGAAGCCATGATTAGTTTTCTCACGATAGAATTGCCAAGCAGGGAAAAGGAGTATTGCTCTCGTTATGTGCTTTGCGACGGGGAGGAACAAGGCATGGTTTTGTAGGTACGTAAACGTGTAAGAGACAGACAAGGGAGCATGCTGTAGCACGTGTCTGAGTATGGTGCAAGAAAAGAAAAAAGACCAGACGAGAACAGCGCACAGAGGGAAAGGGGGAGCAAGTATGGCCCAAAAAGGGGGGTGAATAAGGGAGGGGGTGTCGGGATAAAGGATTCTGGAATGGAGAAGCCGAGTGAGACATGTCTCTCCAGAATGGAGCCGTGAAACGCACGCGGGTACGATCAAGTTACCCCTCTTGCTGAGGAGGGGAGACCCGCAAAGATAAGTTACAGTGAGAGAGACAGAGACAGACTTGTGTGTGTGCGTGAGAGAGAGAGACGAGGTCATGCTTGTTTGCAAGTCCACCCCTTGGGTGTGGTTGCTTCCTTGCTCGCTTAAAAAAAAGGGCATTTTGCGGACTTTGGTCCGGGTCGGACATAAATAGAGACACCGCCGCCCATCAAGTTACTCTCTCAATCCCAAGATAAAAAGAACGCCATTTCCCTCCCAAAACGTCTCTTGAATCTATTGCCCACGCCACAAAACTCTTCTTTCCCAAAGTCTATCCTGACCAACGAGAAATTTTCCATCTCTTTTGACAGTGGGATATATAAACCTCGAGACCTTTCCCGTCCATCTTTCTCTCTCATCCTGTCACCAACTTCCGCATCACACACCTACAATCTACTCGTACCTCCTCATACACAAAACCATCAACAAAATCAACATGTCTTCCAGCCAAAACAGCGGTCTCCGGAACCAGGCCTTTGCCCGCCTGCCCTCGGGCTTCCTCACCCTCGCCCCGGCCACCTCGTCGTCGTACCCGCAGCAGCCAGCCACGCGCGCCCGCTCCGGCAGCAACGAGAGTAGCTCCGCCTCCTCGCGCCGGTCCTCGACGGCCAGCAGCAGCGCCAGCGGGCCGCGCGTCTTGAAGCTCGGTCCCGTCCACTGGGGCGAGCACCTCGACGAGCACAAGGAGGATTTCTACACCAAGGAAGAGGCCGGTGCCAAGCCGGCTTCTCCTTAGGAAGACGTTGTGTCAAGCATTTGAGAGAGAAAGAACAGGGTTGACAATATTCGCGTGGCTGGATCCATGGCGGGCACGGCAAGCATCATCATCATCATCATCATCATGAGTTGAGCGTTACTTTTTTATCTTTACGGCATTTGGCGAGCAAATCTGAAAAAAAGTCTGCGAATTTGGGAACGGATGGAAATACAGCAATGTCATGTGCTGCGGGTCGTATGAGAGGAATTCGTCGTGGTGATCACGACGGGGAGTTATTTGTTTTGCATCTTTTTTTTCCGTTGCTACATGATAGCTATTTGTTCGGCATGTTTGTCACTGTCCGCGAGCATATGAGAAATCAAACGCAAAAGCAGTAAAATCCACATTCATGACACCATCTTTGCATCTATCTTGCCACAAATTGGCACATGTGACAAGTCGCCGAAGCGAAGCCACACGTAAGAGAAAGGCGAGCTTCAAAACCGAACGCAACTCTTCTGAAAGGATGGCTGCCTGCCTGCCTGTCTGCACGAACCTGTGCTAAGACGCCAAAGAAAGAGCCGTCTCTGGCCGGCAAATGGCTTTGCGCTGGGGTCGATCAGCCTCGGCTTCTGTGCTTTGCTGTAACTTGAGTTACAGTAGGGACAGTAGTAGGGCATGACGGGCGCAGATCCAGGGCAGATCCAGGGGTGTTTGAGACTTCCAGTCCCCCCCCAAAGAGGCCCGCTCATCTGCCGCTGCCAAGTCAAACGCCGAGGAAGATAGGGCATGACGGGGGGGGGGGGGGGGGGCGCCGCCATCGTCTCCACTCCGCTCCGCCCGCCGAATTTAAATGCCGACGCAGTAACTTACTGTACAGTCTGTGGTGGTGGGCAAGGGTTTCTACAGATGCTAGGATGGTCCGTTCAAAGTTATACTGCATGTTTCACGGGCCAGTGTGTGTCGGAGGCAAGCCCATTTTGCTCATGTGATGTCCTCTTGTTCGGCGGATGGCTGAGTTTTGAACCATTTTGAGGTTCGGACAGTCCAACACGAGCATGGAGCATTTGCTGACCTTGTGCAACCCTTGGGCTCACGGTGCTTCAAGTGTGTCCAAGAGTCTGGACCGCGGAGAGATATCATCATTCGTCGCTCATCGAAGCATCATTACCGTCGTCATTCGTTCCCGTCCGGTGAAGGGGGTGTATAATGATGAAGTAGGGTGGCCATCAGTATCAGCGTCTGTACAATACGGTGTAACCACTGTACTGTAAAAGATGTAAAAATACACTGCCTGTCCCAGGAGAATCAAGGGCCACATGGGATCGGCTCGTCGCGGCTGTTGGTCCGTTAAGGATCCCCCCCTCATGTCTTTTCTGCAGTGGCACAAAAAGAGGGAGCAGAGGGGAGGATAAAGACAAGGAAAGAAACCACCGAATCACTGGAGTCGTCGAGGTCATGTGGCCAGCGTTGTACCCGTACCGCAAGTTATTGCTTTTTCCTTGTCCTTGTCCCACTCGTCTCTTCTTATTCTCCCTCCGGCGTGGAGTTTCCGCTTTTGGAAGTCTCAGACGTCTCTGGCTGGAGTCACACACACGCGCGCGGGGAGGCGTCATATCAGGGAACAGACAAAAAAGAAGATGAACCCAAAACATGCTTACGATTTAAGCTTGAATCTTGTCAAAGACACATTGCAGAGTAACGAGTACGTACTTTGTGAGAATACATACATACTCCCAAATACGTTCCTCTTGTCCCTTGTCTGTGCGGTCGTGCCTGATCCTCCGCGCTTGTTACTTACCGACGGTGAAAGGGGGCGTGCGCAAGTGACCATGGGATACGCCGCCACAAGTAACGAATATGTCTGTCTGTCTGGGGTTCCTCTTCTCTGCCCCGTCTCAGGTTACGACGCATGCAGCATGGCCGTGCGCCGCAACTCTTGCCAGTCATCATATCCCAAGAAAGAACTGACAATGGCATACGCAAAGGAGAAAGAAGCCGATTCTGTTGCTTCCTGCGCGTTTGTAAGGTGATTTATGCCCGGATGGAACTGCGCCGAGTTGTTTTGCACATTGAATACAAAGCTACGCATCGGTAGAGAGTCCCAGGGCGGCGTCGACGCCAAGACCAGCCTCCAAGACAAACAAAAAAAGGGGGTGGTCGTGCAGTGACATGCTACAGTAGAAACGCCCAGGTCAGCGAGGTTCGCATTTCGGCGGTGGCCTTCATCGCCGTTTCTGCATGGTGTGAGTGCGCTCGACGAGATACAGCGTCAGACCTTGTAGATAAAGATGTGAGACAAGACATGGGACCTTATCCCCTAGCAGCTGCAGTCGACACAAGGGGACATGTACAAAAATCTCCTGTCGGTCCGCCAAGCCCTCAGTACAACAGTTGCCCAAGTCGTCCGCACCGAGTAGTATACAGAACAGGGAAGCGCTGTAGATCAACACAGGCCAAGCAGGCCCAGTCAGGCAGTGCAGTGCAGTGTCTTGTCTGTACCAGGGGTTCTCTCAAGACAGACGGATCATCTTGGCAGTATCAACTCCATCCCCCCCCCCCCCCCCCCCGTCCAAGCACCGAGCGCACCCACAAGCATCCGTCAATGACAGGGCTGTAGGGCCGAGGACGCCTGCAGCGTACTGTACCTTACAGTACACACACCGACGGCCAAAAGGGGTAATTCCCTACGACGGCACACGTATCTCGTTTCTCTGCGTGAGCATCTTGGCCAGACTGGAAGAAAGTTACACGGACGCACTGACTGGGGCTACCCCAGACTCAAGAGTTTCCTCCCCTCCCAGAGTGTCACCCACCCGCCCCTTTTTTCCCGTCTCAACCATGACTTGACTCCGGGCGTACTGTACAGTACATGCCTCTTCATACCCTTCCTTACTCTCTTAGCTTCTTCTCGCGCTGCCTCGTCCTTTGTCCGAAACCAGTCGACCCTTGGCAAAAGTCATGCGACGGAGGGAGGTTGCTGGGCAGACTGCCTCCAGTCTTCGGCCGAGTCATGATGATGCCCTTTCCTCCCTCGCCGGCGTGGGGTTAGAGCCAAGGGAGGTCGCGAAACCAGAAACGCCTCGAGTCTAGAAACCCCCTTCTAGAAAGCACAATACCAAAGATAGAAAGAAAGAAAAGAGGGGCGTGTATATATGGGAGAGAAAAGTCAAGTTTGCTCTCTGCTCTTTGCTGCCAAGTTACCTAGGCCTATCCCGTAGAGGAAAAGCCCCTCGCGGCGGCCCGCACGTCCGGCTCCAGGCCCACCACTAGCCGCCGCCCGTCCGGGTCATCCTCCCGCAGCGCCTTCCGCCAATCCACCTCCACCTCCATCATCTCCGCTCCCGCCGACGTCCCGCTTCCGCTTCCGCTTCCGCTCGCTGCCGTCGCCGCCGAGACCCACACCAGTCGAGCACGTCGCACGTACGGGTCGCCCAGGACGCGCACCAGGCCCGTCAGCGGCGGTCGCGAGAGGGCCTCGGTGATGGCCGTGAGGGGTGAAGCGTCCCGGGGCATTGTAGGAGAAGAAGAAGAAACTGAAAAAGAAGAAGAGGTGGAAGAAGAAGAAGAAGGAAGAGAAGAGTGCATGTAGACGACCAACTCCGTCAGCGCGCCGCCCATGGCCATGTCCGCCAGCAGCGGCACCACCAGATCCTGCAGCCACGCACGAAGCTTGGCGATACGCACCTCGACCCGGCCCATTCTCTGCAGCGCAGTCCTCTGCAAAAGCAGCGGTGCCCCCCTCGAGCCCCCTCTGCCCTCTTCCAGATCATCATCGTCCTCGTCCTGGTCGCCGTTGTTACCTACCCCGTGCCCGTGCCCGTGTCGTCCACCATCTCGGTTGGCTTCCTCGAGACATCGGCGCACATGCGGGCCGTGCTCTCCGCGAACGTCGAGCACAAAGACGTTGCCCTCGTACAGGAGCGGACACGCCACCGCGTGTATCGCCGGATGCGCCAGCAGCACCGGCAGCGGACGAACGCCTGCGGGCGGGCCGGCGCAGGGGCACAGCGCGATTGGGGTTGGCGAGACCAGCAGTGGGCGGAGAATGAGGTATAGTATGTCGATGGGCAGGTCGAGCAGATTCAGGCCCATTGGTGTGGCCGTCTAGGCAAGCCTGTCTAACTTCCTGTCTGTCTGTCTGTCTGTCTGTCTGTCTGTCTGAATGTGGGTGACGGGGCAAGATGAGAAGTGTGTTTGGCGGGTTCATGTGCGTCGTTGATCAAAAAAGTGAAGGCAGCGACTGACGCACTAGACTTGTCGACGACCCTGACAAAGCAACCTTACGCATTCACCCCACGCCCTCTTCAACACATTCAACACCGAAAGTCGCGGATCAAAAATCTCGACACGCGACGTAGTTCACTGTGAAGCTATTCGTCAAGAGCATGACCATCGTTTCTTTCTACCGAGTCTATGCATCTGCCGCACATTGCCGCGCACATCGCCGGCCGCCTCGGACCCGCGGCGCCTGGCAAGCAGCTTTCACACCCATCACCGAGCCCATCGGGCGTCACGTCCTGACAGCCCGAGGCCCGTCAAACAGGGAAATGTAGAACTTTTTCTTTGTCTCTTGACATCCCGATGCCCAAATGACTGCAGATCCGGAAAATGAGAAACCCGAAAAACCATTGCAAAGTAGAATCCCGCCTCGGTCCGCTGGTCTGCACCGCTACACCCCCCTCTGCCCTTCCCGTTCCTTGTTCCCGAGACGTGCGAGTGGGTATTCTCGCTCCCTGGAGACTCTTCTTCATACATCATACCACTCCCGACAGGCCTTTTGCCCTTCCCAGTTAGTCATTTATCGGGAAGACATGGCCTTGGTGACAAGGCGCTTCAGGGCGAGCTCCTGCTTTCGCAGGTCGTCAGCAGTGCTCTCGTTGAGCTCGAGAGCGGCCATGGCGTCGCTGATGGTGCTCTCAATCTTCTCCTTCTGGCCACGCTTCAGCTTGAGGGACAGGGTCGGGTCGGAGACAATCTCCTCGACACGGCCAATGTAGGACTCGAGCTGCTGCTTGGCCTCGAACTTCTTGCTGAAGGCCTCGTCGTTGGTCTTGAACTTCTCGGCATCGGTAATCATCTTCTCAATCTCATCGGTCGACAGCTTGCCGACAGAGTTGCTGATGGTGATGTTGGCGCTGCGACCAGAGGTCTTCTCGGTGGCGGTAACCTTGAGGATACCGTTGACGTCGACCTCGAAGACACACTCCAGAACAGCCTCGCCAGCACGCATGGGAGGGATGGGAGCCAGGGTGAATTCACCCAGAGAGGTGTTGTCCTCGCAGTTGACACGCTCACCCTGGTAGACGGGGAACTGGACGGTCTGCTGGTTGTCGGCAACAGTGGTGAAGGTGCGCTTCTTCAGGCAGGGCACGCTCTGGCCACGGGGGACGACGGGGGCAAAGATGTTGCCCTCCATGGCGACACCGAGGGACAGAGGGCAGACGTCGAGCAGAAGCAGGTCGGCGGTCTCGGCGGACGTGGCCTTGCCGGAGAGGATACCGGCCTGAACGGCGGCACCGTAGGCGACGGCCTCATCGGGGTTGATGCTCTTCTCGAGCTTCTTGCCGTCGAAGAAGTCGGACAGAAGCTTCTGAATACGGGGGATACGGGTAGAGCCACCGACAAGGACAATCTCGTCAACGGCGCTCTTCTCGATGCCAGAGTCCTTGAGGACCTGGGCAACGGGCTCGAGGGTGCCAGAGAAGGCCTTGGCGTTGAGCTCCTCGAAACGGGCACGGGTGATGGTCATGGTGAAGTCCTCGCCGTCAAAGAGAGAGTCAATCTCAATGGTGGCCTGGGCACCGCTGGACAGAGTACGCTTGGCACGCTCGCAAGCAGTCCGGAGACGACGCAGAGCGCGGGGGTCGTTGCTGGGGTCCTTCTTGGACTTGCGGGTGAACTCCTTCTTGCAGTGGTCAAGCAGGTTGGTGTCAAAGTCCTGACCACCCAGATGGGTGTCACCGGCAGTGGCCTTGACGGTGAAGACACCACCCTGGATGTTGAGGAGGGAGACATCGAAGGTACCACCGCCCAGATCGTAGATGAGGACGTTGCGCTCCTTTTCAGACTTGCCAGAGCCAAGACCGTAGGCGATGGCGGCAGCGGTAGGCTCGTTGATGATACGGAGAACGTTGAGGCCGGAAATGGCACCGGCGTCCTTGGTTGGCCTGACGCTGGTTGTCATTGAAGTAGGCGGGGACAGTGATGACGGCCTTCTCGACCTTCTTGCCGAGCTTGGTCTCGGCAATCTCCTTCATCTGTAGGATTGTTAAGCGATCTGGTCATACATTCTCGCACGTGCGTTGCGCGATAAAAGCGACGGGTCGGATGTACCTTGAGGAGAACCATGGAGGAGATCTCCTGGGCGGAGAAGGTCTTCTTCTCACCGAGGTAGTCAACCTCGATCTTGGGCTGGCCGGCGTCATCGACGACCTTGAAGGGCCAGGACTCGATGTCCTTCTTGACGGTGGGGTCATCGAAACGACGGCCGATCAGACGCCTTTTTGGAAGGTGGGCGGTCAGCACTGAGATGCTTGCCAGTGCAGTCAAGGCCTGTTTTTGGCCGTACTCTCAACTCACTTGGCATCGAAGACGGTGTTCCTGGGGTTCATGGCGGCATTGTTCTTGGCCGCCTCACCGATGAGGCGCTCCTTGTCGGTGAAAGAGACGAAGGAGGGGGTGGTGAAGGAACCCTGCTCGTTGGCAATGATTTCGACATTGGTACCCTCGTACGTGGCAACGCACGAGTAGGTGGTACCTGGAAGAAGGTAATTCTCGTCAGCCTTGATGATTGAAGATGATGGGTGGCGGACGTTGAGGCGAATGGTGGCAAGCAAGGCGGTCTCGCAAGACACCGCTCTTGGCCCATTGAGCAAAACATACCCAGATCGATGCCGACGGCACCATCGTATACTTCGTCCGCCATTTTGATAAGGGTTTGTGATGAAGTTCGTCGGTGTCAAGGACGAGCAGTTGATGAGGAGAGGAAGGAGGGGGACGGGGGAGCGATGAGGGAAAAGAAGAGAGGAAAAGGCGGAAAATCGGGACGTGGGGTTGGTGGTGCAGAATTTCTCCCGGCCGACCAAAATTTTTGTGATTTTCGGGGCCGCCTTGCGAACTTTTTTTTCCTGCTCTTGCTTCTCCTTGGCCTGTCGAGGTCGCTAATTGGGTGGACCGCGAGAGATCCCTTAGTAAGGCTAAGCCTGATTGGGCTAGCTGTGCGGCCTGACATTTCAGGTCCGCACAATTTTTTGTCCCGCAAGGGTCGGCCACTTAGAAAAGGGTCCGCCTTTTTCGCATCCAACATTTGGCTGCATGGCAGATTTCCACCGCCAAATGGACTGGCGCGGCGTTCGCTGAGCCATTTCAAACCGCAGGCGAGCAGCATGGACGAACCAACTCACGGACTACGGAAGAATGAGAGATCAACAAGAAAGTAGTCTCGAGAGTTTTGCACATTCGTATGCAGGGCTTCGACCCGGAAAGCATGAGCTTGAGCTCTTGAATGACTCGAAGCAGCAAACCAACCAACTGACGAGCCAGCGTTTATTGACTGCACGACTAGATACGGCACGATTCATCAATCATCGAAATCAGGTCCAATCAAGCTCAAAATCCTCACCTCGTGAGCACAAAGGCTTCATTCCTAGCATCATCCCTTCTTCTCCTTGGGCGTAAGGCCCAAAGCCTTGGCCTCCTTGGTCACCAGATCACTAATCGTGTCTTTGAGCGGTGCACCCTTTGGCTCCCATCCAAGATACTTCCTCGCTCTCTGCGCCTTACCCTTTGAGTTGAGCGCCAGCGTCACGCCAGCTGGCATCTGCTGGATCTCCTTGAACGTGACATTCTTGGTCAGGCCCTCGGGCAGGTAGCCCTGTCGACTGGCCTCGTCGGCAACCCATTGCGCGATATCCGCCCACTTGTGCGAACCATTCTCGGCAAAGAAGTACGCGTGAGGCCCAAAGATCTCTGGATCATCGCGTTTGGACGAGTCCTGCGTCGCTTCGAGGAGCTTGACGAACAGGCTTCCCAGATCCTGCACGTGAACGTTGTCCCATTCAGTCTTGCCGTCTCCGACAATGGGCGCGAATCCCTTTTCCAGCGTCGCCCTGACCAAACACGGCACTTGAATACTGCCCGAGTTGACCGCGCCGGCGCCCACCCCGTAGATTGTGGGCGGGCAGACGATGGCGACCTTGACAATGTCAGAGTTGGCCGCTATGACTATCTTGTCCACGTTGCGGTGGATGGCGGCGTCGGGAAAATTGACGATTCGTTCGATATCTTTAATGTCGTCGTACGCTTGATCGGCCACGGGAGCGTCGCCGTGCCGCTTGTGCTCTACGTCGTACCACGTCAGGATCGCAGTTCCGGACGTGTGGATCCAGTAGCCGGGCCTGTCGGCAGTGTGGCCATCCTTGAGACCCTTGGCGATGGCCACGGCCCCCTCAAAGTTATCTGACGAATCGGCCGTGTCTGATTCGACTGGTGTCAGCGCCACGCGAGATTCAATCCGCACCCGGCCTAGGGGAGGATGCTTACGAACGACAACGTCAGCCTCGGCTGCTGCCTTTTCTAGGACTGCTGCATCCTCGAGGCTTCCGTATGCGAACTTGACGTTGGGATACTTGGCCTTGATGGGTTCTGCGCGGCTCTCATTGCGGACCAAAAGGGTGAACTCGTAGTCGGGATGCGCCTTGGCCATGCAGTCGAGCGCATTGCCGCCAATGTAGCCTGCAAAGATATACGCTCAGTCAAGATTGAACGTCGACAAATTCGAGGTCAACATACCCGTGGCGCCAGTTCTTTATGATACAGTCATGGGCATCTCAATCAGTCGTTGATCTGCAAGCGACCCAGCGATCTTGACTTACAGGAATACCTTGACAGCCATGTTGTGTGACGACTTGTGATGACGGTACAAAGTGACACCCAGTTCTTTCAATAGAAGCGATAGGTTCCAATTCTCAAGCACGACACTTCTCGAAACTGCCGTGATGAAGGACAGATTCGAATACTCGCAACTTTAAATACTGTCCAGAAGCCGAGCTCGCTACAGTATAAAAGTAGCAGTATTTCCACGCGCGGGGAAACATGCAGGTCGATTATCAATCCAACTCATTGCTCATCAAGCTGACATCAGCTATTCGTACCTAATGCTACGCAGCAAACTTGAGCTTGTGCTTGGCTCGCTTGCTGCATATGCCGTGCTGCCATTAGATCTGGACGGCTGCCCTCTGAGGAGAACCGGGCCGCGCCATCCTTTTGGGAATCCGTCCCCGGCATGGAAACCATTATTTTGCTTTTTCTTACCCCGTAAAAGTGAAGCTATCCCCGAGTTCATCAAGTGGCCCTTGCTAGGTTCACTATCTAAACCCATCATGGACGAGATATCCGGGGTGATCAATTCATTTTACCAGCTGCCATGTTCGGTATCGAAACATGCCTCCAAATATCTCACCACCACCAAAGGGCCCTTGTTCCGCACCTCGCAAACATGTCGACTTCAACGACAACCTCCTGCCTTGTTCTCACAGCCAACAAGTCGCAGCAAGGGGCAGGCTGCGCCGGCAGGTTCCCCGGGGAGTGGACCTGACCGGTCAAGTTCAGCTTCCAATCAACGATCCTACCTGCCGTCATTGCATCCAGAATTAGACGCCTCGAACGCACAGCGGAAGGCTGTAAGGTCGTGAACCTCGCTTGCCCACCCAATGACATTTCCCATTCCGCATTCAGGTGCAGGGTCATACCTTACACCGGTGGATACACTTCGTATATAATCCCATATCACCCGCGCCTCGTCCCGCTTTGCATCCTTTCTCCTCTCATCCATCAATCGTGACTTTTTTTTCGCTTCACAGACGTGACATCCTCCCCCCAGCTCCCACTCGCGTCACCATGCCTTCTGAATATGAGTACAAGAGCTCTGGCACCAATAGCCAGGTTCGTAGACATTGGCCCCTTTCTCGTCGCCTGGCTTCCTCCTGCTGACAGTTTGCGTGGATAGGGCAATCACTATTGCTCGCGGGACTACGGCAGTGACGTTGCCAACACCAACTCGTATCATTACTCGAACCAGTACGCCGCACCTTTCTTTCCGTCAAGAATGATGTTCCTTCCCGTTCGGGGTGTTCCTGAGAGTTGATGGAACATTGCTAACTGTGCTCAGGGATGGTTCCTACTACTATTCCAACCCGAATGGTAGCACGTACTACGACAACGGCCAGGGCGGTTCCGTCTACACCTCGCCCAGCGGCGAGTCCTTCAGCTCCGGCTTTGGCAGTGGGAGCCAGAGCAGCAACAGCCAAGGCGGCAAGTAGTTAAGCCAGAGCCGTCACGCTATATGCCAAGAGTCAAGGCTTTACCTGACTCCTTGATGCTCTGCTGAACAGAGGCCACTCCCTTCGCGACTGGCATTTTCGTTTCGTCCATGCCAAGTAGTTATTTTTGAGGCGTTGTATCAGGCCGGCTTTAAGCATGTTTTAGGCGTAATAAGATAAAAAACGCACGTGCTGATAAGTACGAGCAATAGAGACAAAAGTCTGATACTTTGCCTTGCCTCTGTTGCCTGAGCGTATCTCTGCGCCTCGACTGTCATGACCACTCTTTACCACGCCGCCTCAAATTTCCTGCCTCTGCTGCCTCCATGGCGAGCCTCGTGCTACATATGCTCAGCATTGGCCTGCCCCGTGTGAAATGTATGAGTGAATGAGACGAGACAGAGGAGACCACGACTCCAAAGCCGAAAGGCGTGCACTCGGAGTCGAAACCACGAAAGTTCGCATTTGTCGAGGGGAGAAGACGAGAAGAGGCACAAAAAGAGCAGGCCTCCTACTTGGTACTTATCTTTCTTCAGGACATTACTAAGTTGGTATCCAGACAGCTTTGGGACGTACGGCGTCCAAGGCCGTGCATTCGACCTCTTTGGGGGACTTGGGCCGTTGTCGTAATACAAAATACTCATTGCGTCGATGCGTTTCTACTGCGCATCACTACATGCCGTCTAGCATCGTCATCCATACACCCAAACATCCATATCGACCAAACCTGCCCCATTCTCAAATCGGGTTTCGTTGCCTCCGCAGAGTTTCGCACACTATGAACCAAATCACCTCCTCCTCTATCCACAAGATACTTCCCAAAGCGTTATCCAGATCATTCCGGGCGGACTCCACACCACCACTACTGCGATGCCCCCTGGCATTCTGTGTTGGTTTTGGCCTAGAAGCCGTGCACGGCGTAATAGACAGACAGGCCGGTGATGAGGGCGACGTACAGCGTGCCCTCGGCCATGAGCTGCTGCTTGAGGATCTCGCGCTGACTCCGGGTGAGCGAGTGGATCTCGCCGTGCGAGTACCACGAGATGGTCGAGTCGAAGCGGCCGCATAGGGCGAGGATGCCGATGAGCGGGAAGAAGACGGTCACGAGCATGATGGCGGGAAACAGCAGCTGCGGCTGCTTGTCGCCGTCGTGGGGCAGGCTGCGGCGGTACAGCGCGTCCTCCCTCGCGGAGCGGATGAGGTTTGCCTCGGATCGAGTGAAGAGCTCGAAGCTGCCCTGCGTGCGCTTGGCGCGTCGCTGCGTCGTGCTCGAAGAGAAGCCGCGGGCCCTAAAGGCCTTGCCGCCGAGCACAGGGGGGCTTTCGCGGAAGCCCAGGGCCTGTCCAGAGTCTCCGGACTGCGGGAACGAGGCCGTCACGGGGGAACTGCCAAGTACAGATGAAAAGCACAGCGGCGATTCGATTGTATCCAAGCTCACTGCAACTCCTGGATTAGTTTCATCAAGACGCGCAGTGTGCGGAGACTTACAGGTAGGTTGTCTGCGAAGGAAATGACTGCGATATGTCGGAGACGGTTTGTGCTGGGCGCCCGCAGAACCACGCATGTGCGACTCGTAGAACGTGGAATACGGCGTGTTGGGGCTGTTGAGCGAAGACATGGTGCTGAACGTCCCAGATCGAGCTGATCGTGCTCGGGCGGCAAAGGACTCGGCCGGCTCCGTGTGGTCTTCTTCACCTCGCTCGCGTCGGAAATACTGCAGCATAGCCGCCTCGGGCAGGCTGATGAGAGTAAATGGCAGATTCGATAAGCTGCCTGCGAGCCTGGTCCCAGGTTCACCCTGGCGCTCATCGACGATGGACAGGGGCAGTTTCGGGGGGTCCAGGCCAAAGACTGCCTGTTCATGGAAGCGCGCAGCTGTCGTGTTTCCAGTGTTCTGGGTGCCCACCACGTCCCTCTTGGGCTCGGACTCGAGGCTCTCGTAGCTGTTGTCGAAGTCGTCCATCTCGAACACGCCAGATGCCTTGTCCACGTAGGTTGCGTTATCCTGGCGAAACGGGTTCGAGAACTGACGAATCGCACTCGCAGCTCGAGCCGGCAGCTGTGGCATTTTGAGAGCCTGTCCTGGGTGTATGCCATGGCTTGCCCCGAGGCGCGCCTCGTCTCCTTTATAGCGCTTCATGAACTTATTCATGAACGATCCCTTGGCGGATCGATCGCCAGCGAGAGAGCTTCCTGCGGTGCCGGTGGCCTTTCTCGACTGGTCAGTTGCGGCAATTTCGACTGACGACGTGTCTGACATGTCTGCGAGGCTGCTGCCAGCCTCCCTGACAAAGTTCAATTCAATCTCACGAACCGGATCATGGTATCGGTCGGTCGTCACGGTCTGCCAGTCGGTGTCGGTGTCCTGCTTTGTGTTTGTTCTCGACAAAACGGGATATCGCCCGTGCTGCTCGAGCGTGATTGTGTCATTGGGAACTCGGGCCGACGTGGTGTCTTCCCTGATGACGGGGACCTTCACCGCATCGTCAACTTTCTAAGATGATTCGATGGCGGCAGGGTTGTAGAAAATTGCGTCTCCGGCGGCTTTCGTCCCTTTGCCGCGGGTGTTGAGCTTCTTGGACACCTGTTTCATATCAGTTCACGCGACGCCTCACTTTACATCGGCGAGGGGTCATACCTGTTGGACATTGGATGAATTCAAAAAGACCGAGTAGGCCCCGACGTCGTACTTGAAGCGCTCCATGCTCAGGCTGCTTGAGGTTCTTGAGCATCGAGCTGCCAAGTCGCCGTCTCCGCTCTTCTGCAGTTGCAAGGGTGCCGGGTGCAACTGGTTTGTACTGATGTCCTGGCTGGCGCCGTTGAGCCGATTCCACGGACCTCCTACAACGTTCTCCTGTTGAAAGCCGTCGCTGTAAACACTGGATGCGAAGCGTGTCGGATCTTCCAAGGCTCGCGCCGAAAGGAGCTCTCTATTGCAGACGAGCATTTGACGCGATGAGTCCGTCGGAAGCAGAATGGTGTTGGGTCGTTTGTCGGACGAGTGAAAGTCGAGGGATTCTCTCGAGTTATCCTCACAGGTGACTGTCACACGAGCCATTGGAGTCTGTGATTTCAATGTAGGCATGGGATCGTGTTCATGGATGTGGCCGTCGTCTCCTGCGACCGTCTCCCACTCAGAGGCTGCTTTGCCGTCATCCGATTGCGTGCGCATCATCTGGACGGCGCTATCAGCACTACCGCGGGACTGAGGATAGCTTGAGAGAGCCTCGGGACTCAAGACAGCAATTGCTTTAGGATCTACCAAGTCGTGACCCCGACGGCGTGACATCTCGATAGCATCACTCGAAGCTCGTCGATGAAGAGCCGGAAGATTCAAAGATGCGCTGGCTTCGACAGGACTCAAGCTCTCAATGCCGGCAATGGCCTGCGACGTGACTTGAGTGGGATGCGTCTTGAATGCGAAAGATTCTTCAGAAGTGCCGACTCTCATGGGCATGTGGTAGCCAGGGTCAATGAATGAAAAAGAAGTCGCGATAGTTGCGCCTATGCGAAATTTAGTTTGTTGATAGTCTGACATGCGGACGCGCCAAGACTTACCCGACTTCAACCAGCGAGGTTGCGAATGGAAATCGCAGAGCGCAGGCGCAAGGCCTCTAAGCTAGAGCAAGAGAAAGCGCCTTGATGTAGGAAAGACTCGATTTTCTGGAGTTGCCCGAGTCGCTTGGCCAAGACTGGTTGATTGCACAATGCTTTACTGGTCGAGGGAGAGTCGCCGAAGTGAGTTGATTCTGAAAAGTAGATAATGAGCTTCCAACTCTTATGGCCGGCAAGGAAAAGAGAGGCGAACAGGACGCAGACTGGACGAAGCCTGTTGCTGCTGCAATGGTGGAATGTAATGGGATGAAAGCTGTGTGGAAGGCTAGAAGTGGAAGGAAGAAAAAAACAAGATCGGATTTATATGCAACAGGTCGAAGGTTTCCCGTGACGCGAGATGCGCGCGTGCCCGCCGGGCAGGTTTGTCAAACACTCTGGCGAGGTGATTCGTCTGAACAGAGAGACCGAGTCCAGTTTGGCAGCAAGGCAAGCTCTGGGGAAAGAGAATGGTGGTCGGGTGGGATCGAGTTTTAGGCCTGAGGCGTCAACTCGAACGAGAAACACGTGGTGGACTGTGAAAAGACGAGGAGTCGGAGACCAAGGCAACCAGGCGCCAAGGTATCAAGTTCGACTTTGTCCCGACAGCAAAGTCCATTGCGCATATGCATACCGTGCAGACGTCCATGCATGTCGTCCCGCAGAATACCTACCTAGTTGAACACCAAACGGCCTATTCATACTTCGTACCGCACCATGACTGCAGTGGAGGACGCAGACGGCCGGATGTCCCCATCGATACCCCATCCTCGATTCCCCATGCAAACCTCCAAATCCCCGTCGACCTGCAGCTGACGAGCAGGCAGAGTGAACCCACACTTGCTGCGGCAATGAGATGGAAATTGGGAGACCCTGCAGCGTGCATGCCATACCGCCGGAACTGGCCGACGGCATCTAAGAATCTCTAGCCCCCCTTGCCCTCTGGAGCCTCAACGTCGAAGAGCAAATGGCATTTGTGGTGATTGTCAAGTACTTTGTACTACATTGCGAAGTTCGTACTGTACCTCGTAATAGAAACGCTGCAACTTACACGTCGACGAGGTTCATGCATGCACCCTCTGGCAACGAGCCCACTACGTTTTCCGGCGTCCAGGACTCCCCGAGGGCGGTAGACGGGCGACGACGACTTACACGTAGGCGCAACCTGGAAATACGCCAAGACTTCCTTTTCTTTCGAGGTTGCAGTGCATGTATGTTGCTCCCAGCTTATTTCCCTCGCGTTTGGGGAACGAGATGCAGATGAAATTCCGACGAACAGAGAAAGAGAGAGAAAGCGATACAGTAGAGAGTTCAGCCCACAGCCACGCATGAAATCCGAAAGGTCCCAAGCCGGAGCGTCTCGGCGCAGAAAACTCGTGAAAGCCATGCCCCTCGTTTGTTTCTCCGCGGTCGGTACCCAGGCGGTTTCTTTCTTGCTCGTCTTGGCGAGATGGACATGAAGCCACCACCGCGCACACGACTACGCGCCCGGAGATGGAAAGAAAATAGAAAAGAAAAATCGTACGACCTACCAAGCATTTTTTTCCCCCTCCATCTGTCGATAACAACCTGATTCACCAGATCATTCAGTGCCAACAAAAACCACTTACTGCACGTCCGCGATGCCTCCGTCTTCCAGTATAACGCGTACACACAGCAATCCATGTGTAAGTTGGATGGGCAATCCGCATGCAGCTCAGATCTGGAGAGTCCTCCTTCCGTTGGACACCCCGGCCCTCCCCCCTTCGCCCAGTCAAAAGGGCGATCGACGCCGAACGAGCCGGAACGGGCTTAGCACCTGCCCGCGGGGAGAGCCTCCACCACCACCGCCAACTTTACAATGCGATTGATTGATTGGGAGGAGAGGGGGCGTCTTGCCAAAACGACTTTTCTCGACATGGGGAAACAGGACATGGGGAAACGGGAATAGGCCTAGACGTAGGTAGGAAAGTTGGACGGCAAAAATGTGGCCCGCTTACGCATTTCGGACAGCGAAGTAGCTACTTTGCACACATACAGTGTTACTGTCAGGTACCTAGGTAAAACTTACGCCCGCAACGACACAGCCGCGCCAGAGACGGCGCAGAGAAGAGAGAAAAGAACGGTAAATGTGACTCTCTCAGCCAAGGAAAAGCCCAAGAGGTCCGGCTCGCCTGATCAGACCAACCATGCAAACATTGTCGTTGTCCCTTTCGATTTCTTGTCTCTCTGGGGGAGAGGGGGGGGTTGGGGGTTAAAGTTGTCCGAGTCACCTTTGCTGTGCGTACTGTACATATTTTTGGCCTCATGTCTTGGCTGCGCCCGCCTCACCAACCCATCCCACCACCACACCACACCACACATACATACATACAGAAAGGAGGGAAAGAGCCTGGTCGCTCGCCTGCCGACTGCTGCTTCTGCTGCGAAGATGGCATGCATCCGAGAGCACCGCTTGATCAAGGGACCGCTTCCCGTCCCGGCGGCCCCCCCTTCCCCCCCTGTCGGCTCGCCCGGGCCGTCTTCTGCTTTTCCCTCTGCTTCGTCTGCCCTCTGCTTCAATCTGGGACACGTGCAGGAACGGTTCACGTCCCTCTCCTTCCCCCAATCAAGTACCGAAGCCAGCACGAGGCACCCGCTCCTTCGGTCTATAGAACTATAGCATGTATAACTTGTGCATCTACACTCCAGGTCGCTGTACGTATTGCCGACTCACCACGGCCTGGCATACAGTATTTGCCCACCACCCGGCTGAGCGGTCCCAAGTCCCGTGTAGCGGATACGGGGACCCGGATATAACTGGATGCCCCCACGTTCTTAACAACCCCCCCCCCCCCCCCTTCTCCATGTATCCGCCTACGTCTCCCCCCACAGGCCCGTCGCCGACGTGGTCGAGGTTCTTGCCCCGCCCGATATACCTTCAGCCCCCGGCCTCCCATCGCATCCATCCCTACACCCCGGCTTGGTACTAGTACAACGCTCTCTCCGCCCAGCAGAATCCGGATGCCAGAACGACCCGGGCCCCTCCAGCATAAGCCCATTCACGCTCTGACGCCCACGTCCACTTTCCTTCCGCTCTTTACTCTTTCTCATCGTCCTTCACGGCTTCAACAGCGCGTGCCTCCCCCCCTCCCCTCCATCGACCACCTCGACGACCCTCTCGTCGCTTGTTAGGGGCTCGGAATAAGCCAGCGCCATCATGCGCCATGGCCTCAAATGCCTGGCTCTTGCGAGGGGACGAACTCCCAGACGAGATCCTCCTCCAGATACTATCTTGTAAGTTTGAGTCGTCGTCAGACATGGCCATGCCTAATGCCTGTTGCGCCCATTGCTGATGCCGACGGCCGTGTCAGATCTCGAACCCCGGCACATCACCAAGCTACAGCTAGTGTCTCGCAAGCTGCGCAAGTTCTGCCTCGACAATGAGCTCTGGAAGCGCATCTGCTTTAACGATTCACCTTGGTATCATTCGCTCCGCAGTCGCCGCAGCTTTCGAGTGACCATTGAGGTCAATGAGGACAACGCCGATACGACAGGGGTTGGCGGTCGGATCGTCGACGAGCCCGCTTCGAATAAAGACCCCGAAGACGACGACACCCAACAACGATGGAGAGAGCTGCAGGACATGGCCAACTGGGACCCCGCCTATCCTGGCGAGCGAGTATCCTGGTATCACGAGTACATCCAGCGCAATGGGCCCGTAAGCGTCAACTGGATGCAATCTCCCCGAATACATGACGGGAATAAGGGCACCATGGTCGAGGTACGCGGAGTTGCGCTTTACACCCCCTTTAGTGGAGATGATGGTCTCGGTACTATGCTCGCAGTGTCTCCGCTCGAGGATGGGTCAGTCTGCCTATGGGACGTTCGAGGCACGAGGGGCAGGCGGGGCGGCATCGTCGCAAGAAGCAAACAGGGCACCTTGTCTGTAGACGGGCCGCATAGCCAGAGATCTCCCAGGTCTAGAAGAGTCGACAACGGGGCTACGGAATGCGTCACCGTCAACAACAGTGGGCATCGCGCCTTTTTCGCTGTCCGCAGTCGTAGGTCTTGCCCTCACCTTGTCGCTTACATTGTGTGCCTAATTGCAGTGTCAGATCTCGTCGAAGTCGATCTTAATCGCCTAGACGTGGTCAGCCGAGAATCGTTCGAATGGTCCATCACAACTCTTTCGACGGTGCAGGACGGCGTTCCGCTGACTGTGGGTACGTCGCTTGGCATCCACCTCCACGACTTTCGAGCGAGAGCGAGAGTATCGCGGGACGTCGTCGAGCGCCTTGATGGCCCTCCAATAGAGGACCTGAATGTGCTCAAGGCCATTTTCGATCCAAAGCCGCTGCCGCCTTATGCGCCTCTGTCTCAACCCACACCGATTAGCATACTTCACCTTCCTCGGCAAGGATGGCCCGAACAGGCCTCGGACGACATATACGTGTCTGGGCGTTTTTCTAATATCTTGCATTACGATCGGCGCAAATTTCCGTCCATTGCTGGGTCCATTTACTCTGGGGCGCTGATAAAGAGCCTCACAAGCTTGCCCTCTCATTTTTCCACCGTGGAGGCGGAGTTGAGGAGGCGCGGCGCGCTTAGCCCGGAGCGTCTGGCGCAGATGAAGGCGCCGGGGCGAGGGCAGACGTTGATAGCCGGGGGCGGTTATAACACCAAGGGATCGCTCGAAATATACGGACTCAGCGCAGACGCCGAGTCCACCGGCCACGGGATGCTGCAAAATTCGGCGATGAAAAATCGACAGACGGCGGCGTCTGCGACTATATTGTCAGTAATCAACCACGGCACCAGGATCGTTTTCTCGGACGGGGCAGGCGTCCTAAAGTGGTTCGAGCGTGACGGCACGACTGAATGTCGCCGCATCAAGATTGGCCACAGCGATGCGGAGGAGCCGTCGACTTTGTTTGCGCCGGCGCCGGCGACGGACGACTTGGCTCGTAAGATCCTGTCGACTCGTCCAAGACCCGGACAGGAACGGCCGACTGACGATAATATCTTATTTTGGACGGGAGAAAAACTGGGAATGGTGAGTTTCACGGCCGCGCCATTATTCGAGGCGCAGGACTTTGGTTTCCCCGACGTCGAGTCGGTGGCAGACGATGAACGCAGGCAACTGTACACGGACCGCATGCGCAGGGCGCTGGAGCGACAGGCAGACGAGGTTAGGTTCATGGGCAATCTAGGCATGGGCATGGAGTCCGGATAGCATGGCGTTGGGCGCGGTTATTCCCAGAGCGATCTGGGCTGCACCAGAATTGGATGAGCGAATGGATATGAAGCGTTTCTGACTGGATCGAGCGAGTATCGCTTGACCGTATACCGATAGCTTTCAAGATGAATGAAGTGCAATGATCGCAATTTCTCAGGTAACGATTGATGTCCGGGCGTGGCTGGAACGCAGGAGGAATGGCAGAGCCTCCATCGTGCGCGAGCAGCGCTTCGACACCTTGACCAGCGGGGATAGAACATGACCATTCGTATTACCCAATGACAATACCTGGTACTGAAGATACTTCCTTTGGGGATCGCTGCAGGACACAACGGTGGGCGGGACGTGTCAGGAAGAGGAGAAAGATGCGAGTGGGAGAGGGGCCAAACCGAGAGACGCACGTAAAGACGCAGCCGCTTACACGGCACAGTATCATAAATGCAACGAGATCCCAGTACCGCCAGCATATATGCCGAGTGAGGATATGCAGACCAAGATGCTGCGGACAGAGGGGCACCTAGCTGTGCAGAGCTTGAGCGAGGGAGTGGCCAACAATACCAGCCCCTCGCAGCGTAGGGTTACTCTGTGAATGCAGGAGAGTTGGTGACAGTGCAGTCAGGATGGGTGGGGAATATGAAGGCGGCGAATAGCAAGTGATGAACGCCGAGAAGATGGCCGTGTCTCTAAGGGTTTGAAGGACAATGACAATGGACCATGATAAAGAAGCGAATGACGCGAATAACTTGGCTTACAATAGGTTCGCTGCCAATGGTCGCGCGTGCCTCCCATATCCACGACAGCTTGATGATACCTCTTTGTCGTAGTCTACTTCGTACCCTCGACCCTCAAGTCTTTCCAGTAGAACCCAGGAAATTTCAAGGAGGAATATGCTGCTGGGTTGGTCGAATTCGGCCGGTGGCAGAAATAAGATGAGTTAAGTGAAGATCTGGTCTGCGCAGGAACGAGCAAGATGAAGCAGCGCCAGGCAGGTCAAAGGACATCCCGGTGTCGGCTCGGAACTTGGCCCGGCGAGACGGCGCCATCCGCTTGTCGTCGCCAAGCCTCTAACAGTATGTTCAGCCACACAACGCATTGCTTCTCGCGCCCAGCGGGCACGGCGGATCGCTGGCCACCTGATAAAGTATTTACGCGTAGCGTCCGATGGAGACTCAATCAGAAGAACGGGGCTCCTGAGATCGGTGATATCTCACAACGTACATGCGGTCGCGGTGCCGGCAGTCTGGAGGTGGAATCGACACAAAGTTGTTGTCTGCCGGCCGGCCACGGGCTTC
The DNA here is from genome assembly GCA_000472125.2 of Hirsutella thompsonii MTCC6686. Classification (NCBI taxonomy): domain Eukaryota; kingdom Fungi; phylum Ascomycota; class Sordariomycetes; order Hypocreales; family Ophiocordycipitaceae; genus Hirsutella; species Hirsutella thompsonii. The sequence goes on from APKU01000089.1 coordinate 123,423, forward strand.
CGTGAGCCAATGAGTGGAGGTGAGTGACATGTAGCCGCGACTAGCGCAAGAATCCTCGGGGTCGTTGAGTCTCGCCGGGGTCTGCTGGTCGTCCACTTGGACCTCCTCATGCGCATGCGCATGCTCATGCCATGTCATGCCGCTCGTCTCCCCTTTCCCACTCATCATCCACGACCATACACCACTTTTTGCTTGCTTCGTCTCACTCAAGATCCTTACCTGCATGCCCGCGAGAGCCATGGGTCCTCGAATGAGGAAATGGAGTCTGAAGACGGCAAAAAGCCTCGGCGGCTGTCAGGGAATGGGCCGTGCCGCTCCGTCCATTTGCCAATCAACTTTACGAATGATCAGGTCGCATCGGAGGCCCAGACTCAACGCACAGAGGTGACTCAGCAATACTCCCGCTTGAAGAACTAGGCGACGCAGAGATAACTGCGACCAGAAGCTTAAGAGAAGAGGGACGAGAGTGCGGGTAGTTGTGAAGGTGAGCAAAGTTGAACGACAATCAGCGCAGTGAGGGGCATGTGAGCGATGACGCTCCATGAAGAGCAACAAAGAGCCTGCATATGTGCAGATAAGCGACAAGCGACAACATGGCAGTGGTATACAATAGTGGCGTCCGAAGTAGTGTTCTCTGTCCCGGGGACCTGCTCTGGCAGACATTTCAGTTTATCACCGATGAATAGGTCGCGCAGATCATGAAGAGGTGAGGTCGAAGTCGATCCATGTCGAAGATCAGGGATCCACCGCACACCGCTTTCCAGATGCTTGACGAGACAGCAGGGAGCGGGCCATCTTACGTCAAGCCCGAATTTCTGCGCCTTGATGAAGCTCGTAATTGCGTCGCCCAGGAGCTCAGTGGCTTCACGAGCAAGACGCCAAGCTGACGTCGGCGAGCTGTATCAGTGTCGCAGCAAGGAATTGTCCGCCTGTATTTTTCGTATGTCGTATGTCGCATGTCAGTGCATGTGCACTTGGCTGATTGCATCATGTGCAGATGAGAAAGTGAGAGAGGCACGATAAGACCAAGGTCTCGCTTTGCTTGCCATGGCCCTATATAGAATTCGTTAGCAATGATGACATGACGTGACGAGACAGAGCATGACACGGCTTGGCATGCTAATCCATGCTGTAGACGGCACTCGGCGCCTCGTGTCGACAATCTCGATTTATTACCCGGCGTTGACACGGACGCTCGTCGCGAGATGCGGGATTCCCTTAGAGGCAAGGAAAGGACCACGGATGCTTCCGACAGAGTGGAAGCACCTGGTTCTGTCTAACACGGGCCTCTGAACGTCTATCTGCAGCAGGTGAGTACAGTAGTCGAGACCTGGGCGCAGTCGAATGCAGCCAGATGCAGATGCGTCTGCATGGCGCCGTGCAGCTAGCGACAGTAGCCCTTCCGCCGAGCAAAAGTTGAAGGACGCCGTATCTGGGTATATTGCGCGTTCGAAGTACTTCGTCGGATAGTGAGCGAATGGAACAGTCGCCGGACGATGAATGGATCCATGCGAGTTTCGTGATTCATTATCGACCGGGAAGTTGCCTATAGGCCGATGAGTGTCCGGGATGAGCAACATGGGTTCATGGATCCATTGCGGGTCTTGCGGAGAGAGGATGAAGAACCACTACGAGCGAGCCGTCACAGAATACCGGTTCAACGGCTTTATATTGCCATCCGAGGACCGGCGCGCTATGGTTAGATTTTGGCACAGATTGGTGAGGCTGAAAAGAAGACAAGACAAGTATCTTAAGCTGCACAGGTACACTAAGTGCGTGAGGCTCGTACAAAGAATCTTCGGCACTGGTGGGCTCGTACTTGCACGAGCAAAGCCGTGCGGCTGATAGGTGCCACCGGCTTGAATGAGCTGTATGGATGGTCTGGTGTGTCTGCTCGTCGTTGAGCGAACCGAATGAGCGAAACTTGTGTGTAATGGGCAAAACGTTTCCTGCTGTTTCCACGATGGTCACTGACTGATGCGCAGTGTCGGCAGTGTCGTTTGCTCCTTCCGGGAAAGCAAAAAAAGGCACGATGGACACGATGCGGTGACGGCGCGATGGGGAGCGCCTTCCCGGTTCCTAGGGAGGTAGGCCCGCCACGCCGGGCTCCTCACCAATCAACGGATACCTCTCCCAAGTCTTGGCTACCTGTGCCTGTTACCATGTCTACATTGGAGCTAAGTAGCGCTATTGCGAAGATGACGCCAACCCAGCGACAAGGCAGTCCGAGGAAGGCGGGTATCCTTTGAGTAGACTGTCGGTCAGTCATGTCACTGCTGCTCAGGGTTAGGCCTGCCAAGCTACGAGTATCTAGGTACCTACTGCACCTTTTTTTTCTCACCTCATGCAGACCGGACCCTAATCCTTCCCGCCCACGATCATCTGGCACAAGCAAAAAGCCGCTCCACTTGCCAAGTACGGGCCCCCGTTTTCGGCCGACATGGCATTCCATGGCCACCATTCTACAGTACAATACTTCGTACACCCACCGCCCGTTGCCGTTTCTTGCCTCCCCTTTCCCCTAATATCTTGACCAACACCTGCTCGTCGTCTCTGTCCGCGAGAAAAAAGTCCCGAGAGCCTCACCTACCTACCTACCTTCCTTGGGTAATCCCTACATCCGCCTTACTTCATACTGCCTTCAACTCCCCACGTCTGTCCAACGTGGCTTGCGTCGTCACTTGTTCCTGCGTTGCGCTGGCCCTGCGTCCTGGCTGCCTCCACAAGTTGACTTAAACCCGCCATTCATCCACTCGCCTCCTCGTTGCTTCCCTCCATCTTCCTTTCGCTCGCATACCTCTCTTCTCGACGACCCGTGGTCAAAGACCTAGCTTGTTGCATTTTGTCAGTGGAGCGGCTTTCCCTCGCACCTTCAAAGCTGTGGTATATCCTTATAATATCCTCGCCTTTCACCGGTCTTTTGCTGCTCGTCCTTCACGGCTCTTCTGCGCAGGCTCATCTTTGCTGCTTCCGTTTCTTACTCCCCGCTTCTCTCCCCGCCCGTTTCCTCCGCACCGTCTTTTGGCCTTGGCAACTTTCCACCAATCCCTCATCTGCTTCTCACCGAGATCCGTGCGAAAACCTGCTGATCCGCGGGCACGCATTCACAACGCCCGCTCGATCTAATTCGTTGGCGACGATAAGCTCTCGGAGCCTGCTTTACCGTCTGAGCATGGTCAATGGCCTTTTGGGTACTTGGGGGCGGTGCCAAACCGCTTCACACGCCTGTCGAAGATGACGTTGCTACGAATAGCTCCTACTTTAGCAGCAAGAAAACAATGGGCGGCCTTTCATACGGCCATTCCGAGACCATCTCTGCCTTCGATGCTCGCGACACGTATAAGCGGACGGGCATGGCGCCATGGAATGACTTTCGGGGCGGTAACAATATCGACGTCGAATCCCGTTCGCCTTCTCATCAACACATGACAGACTCATTTCCGGTTCGAAACCTGGCATTTCTTGTTATTCGCGAAGGTCAGAGTCCGAACCGTTCGTCGCCTTCACCGTCGCCTTCACCCGAACCGCCTACCGTCTCTTCTACCGCCGCCCTCATCTCCCCTGTTCCTAGTTCGGATCCTATCCGCCGTAATGACTACCCTCCCCCTGGTTTCGCCCATGGCCTCGGCACGGCATCAGCGCCGCCTTGCCTTCCCATGGAGCGCACGGAATCGGGGTTATCCATTTCCTCTGCGACATCACCACATGATGCTCTCTCCTCACTAATTGACGACGACCACGACGACATCGCCACTGGTCTGGTGTTGACTGACCTTGCCGCGGCTCACCTTGTTCGCAATCACTTGGCCTCTTTCCAACGACGCTGCCCCGACTCGCAGGCCGAGCGCATCCTCCGCTCCCTCATATCTCCCAAATCTCAAGGTGCCGACTTTCCCCTGGACAACGACGCTCTAGGCAGCATCTTCTCGGCAGCCAACGATCTCTTCTTCGCCAGCCGTTTATCCCAGCGTGTGGCGTGGGACTGGAGTCATCCAACGTGCGGACAGTACGAGAGCCATATTGTCGGTACTACGGCCCTGCGCCGCTGCGCTCGCCTTGGTGGATGGGAAACCCTCATTGTCCTTTCGTCGCCAATCTTACGCGACACGAAGTACAACAGACGCCTACTCATTTCGACCTTTCTACATGAAATGATTCACAGTTTCATGTTCGTCATGTGTGGCCTCAAGGCGGGTCATGATGGTGGGCACACTGAAGGCTTTCGTCAGATTGCCGCCATGATTGATGAATGGGTGGGCAAGGAATATCTGAGGCTGAGCGACATGGAGGCCAACCTCGAACGATTTCGCGGAGGCAATGACTTTCCCCGTCAGACTCACTGCGCGAGAGCTACGTTTCGCCATCATTTCTCTCACAATCAGGACGAGCGCTGCGACGACGGCAGCCCTCATTGTGGAGTGCACACGTCCGAGGGCAACTGCATGAATGTCGTGGAGCCACACGACTGGTCGCGTGCGCAGCACGGCAGTCAACATCATCATCGTCACCATGCGTCGAGGCCCTCATTCTATGCATCCCATGCCAGCGGCGCCTGGAATGGCGACTGGCAATGGTATGGACAGGAAGACTTTGGTGCACGAGCACCACATGCATCGGACTCGTCATATGTCTACTGATTCCACGTCGATGGACCACCATTTCAAGTTGCCTGCGTGGCTACCGAAATACCCCGCCCGGTCTGGATCTCGGCGTCTTCCATTTCTCCGACTGCCAGCTGTCTCTTTCTGCAATCCATTTATTGTCCAAATCTCTGTCCTGTATTAGCATTGTTATGCCGTTGAGGTGGTTGAAAAAACTGGGTGTAGTCCAAGCCGGATATTCAGGAGTTGCGGGGAGTCATGAACTAGAGATGTGCATCACGGCATGGATACGGTTTAGATAATGTATCTGCATGGCAACAGTTGTCTGGCTATGTGGGTGACGCTGTATTATGACAAAGGTCTGGTTGAGGATATGTGATTGGAAAGATGTGTGCTTTCGTAGGCTACAGGGGGATACGCGAAAGGGGGGGCTTTATTGAGAGACTCGAAGCGGCTCAATCAAAGCATCTGTATATTCGATGTCATTCTAGATCATGATGTTTTTTTGGGTACTCGTCTCTCGTTTCTTTCAATGTCTCAAACGCCTCTCTCTAATAAAAAATCATGGACGCGGTATATCAAGATTACATATAATAGACCAACTCCGTTTTAGAATGCTCTGCTGATTAGGGTGTAAGTAGGTGGAAGAAAAAGACTTCAAGCAAAAAAGATGAGCAGCCATGAATCGTTGTACTCCGTACATGACATATGCAGGAAGGGTACTTTTGGCTCTAGTCAAATCATTCTCTTTCTAGGGTCATTGACGTACGTCGCACCAGTAGCAAAGCGATGTATGAGGACGTCTTAAGGATGCCGTGTATCTGTAGAGCGGTAGGAAACGCTCTGCGCGCTGGTTTTTCGTAATAAGGGGGCAGTGACATCAGACTCGCGCTCGTCTGCTTCACCTTCTCCGCAGTCATCCTGGCTGGATCCGGAAAGCACGCCGTTGGGGGCGACGGGAGCGGGTGCAGGTGATGATAATGAATCGTGGTCCGTGTCGACCGAGGAGGGCCCCTCGCCCTCGCGGATGAAGAAGCCCGGGATAGCGCCGACGGCGGCGGCGGCGGCGAGGAAAAAGTAAGCCGTGACAATGTACCCGTGGCGGGCACCCCAGGAGAACGCGAGACCCGTCGAGGCCGGGCCGATGGCGCGGGCGAAGCCGCTAAACGCTGTGGCGACGCCGTTGACGGTGCCGAGGACGTGGGTCGAGGGGCACGAGTTTGTGAGGAGGATGGTGATGCAGGGAAACGCGACGATGGCGACGATGCCCTTGACCATGAGGATAATGATGATGGCGACGAGCCGCGAGTTGTCGGTAGAGAAGAGGGACGTGTACGGCGTAATGGCGTAGACGACGGGTAGAATGATGGCTGAAAGTGTGTGTTAGCACAACTAAAGTTCTGCGGCCAGAAAGGCAACTGCAAAAGAAGGGATCAGGAGGGAGCGACTGACAGCAGGCGTGCCAGCAGCGCAAGATACCGAAGCGTCTGACGAGGGCCGGGTAAAAGACGAACTGAATGACGCCGCAGGTAATGCCGTAAATCGCGAATATCGTGCCAATCTTGCTGGAGCGTAGACCGAAGCCGCCGTTAAAGTAGAACGGTAACTGCGTGTTCTCAGGGGTTCGTTCGACAACGGGGTAGTTGAGAAAGACGGTGATATTTTGGTCAAAGGCAACCGAATGCAACGAGAGGACCGTGTAAGTGACAAGGTTGACGACGACCTGGCGGGTGAGCACCTCGCGCATACCGGGCGGCGCCTTGATCGCGGGCGGCGCCTCCTTGAGCGGGTCGTCGGCGCTTTCGGTCGTCGAGGACGGGTCGCCGTGCAGGTGTCGGACGGGCGGCGGCTTGCGCGATATGCGCAAGGCCCGGGAAAGGCGCTGGCCCAGCTCGAGGCCCCAGTCCGGCTGACCGCGCTTCGCCGGCAGTGATTCCTATCAATGAGGTTGAGCCAGGGTCATGAAAAGGGGGCGAAGGTATGAGTTAAAGGTCTTGGCGAGCGACGAACCTTGAGGAAAAGAAAGGCAGTGGCGGCCGAGTTGAGAAAGAAGACCATAGCGACGAGGTTCGGCAGCGCATAGGGGAAGCGCACAAAGAAGTCGATGCGGCCAAAAAAGTCGGGGTACTTGCGAGCTGGCTGGGCGAGGAAGCCGCCAAAGGCCGGTCCTATGACGGAGCCGAGGGACCAGATGAGCGGCATAATGGAAAAGGCTCGCGGCTGGAGCTCTTTTTCGGGGACGATCTCGGCCACAATCGTGCGGATAATGGCGACTACTAGGCGTCAGCATCAAGCCATTCAGTTCCAACCGGCAAAGGGGGGGGGGGGGGGGGGGGTCTACCGTTGCCGTTGCCGGCGCCCTGAACGGCACGGGCGACCATGGCCATCGGCAGGCTGGTGGCGACGCCCCAGACGAGGAAGCAGACCATTGTGCTGATGAGACCGCAGATAAGGATGGGCTTGCGGCCGTAGCGATCCGAGGCGCGGCCCCAGGGCAAGGCGGCGAAGCCCTGGGAGACGGCGAAGATGGCCGTCGTCAGGCCGGCCCACTTGGCGACCTCGTCCTGGGGCACGCCGAAGTCGCGGATCATCTCGGGTAGGTACGGATAGATGGACGTATACGCCAGGGGCTCGGCGAGGCGAGCAACGACTGAAGTCGGGGCATGTTAGTGGGATGTCTTTGGGCGAGTGTCCGAGGCAGAATTGCGTTACCTAGGATGGCGAGCTGCTGGGCCGGCAGCTTCGGCCGAGCCCTAGGCGAGGTTTCCGTCATGATGAGTGTCGGCGACGGATATTGGGGACGAAGATGTGATGTTGATGAGGCCGGGGAAAAGGGCGGTAAGACGAGGTGTATGTGACCAAATTCATGCGTCGTCGGATTCGGATGGTGCCGAGCTCGGCCAGACGGTTGATCTAAGGTAAGACTCTATGAAGACAGCAAGCGACCTAGGTTGAGATATGTAGCGACATGTTATTAGAAGAATGGCGGGAATGAAAAGAATGAAGAATTGATCGTGCCCCCATTGAGACCAAGAGTAGGTGCAAGTGCAAAGGAGTGAGATTGGGTACAGTCATCGTCAATGACGGGATGGCTGATCCTTTGGTGTGGTTAGGTATCTTCATGTGGGTGGGTGGGGGGACCCTCTCCGGCTCCGCAGTCGGCAACCGTCTTCGAGTGCCAGAAGCGCCCCGCAAGTCGCTGCAAGAAGCGACATGCAGCAGAAGGGGGGTGCTGCGGGTGACTTGAGATGTCCTTCTTCTCAATGCATGGCAGGCGCCGGTAGAGCGATGCCGGCAAACCCGATGATACCAGCCAATAAGAGGCTATACACTCTCGAGAATCTGTAGAGTCACGGCCTACAAGACGGGCTTGCCACGAGACACGCAAAAGCCACGAGTCTTTATTACACTACAGTAGGCTATTTCGTATAGCTTGGTTTACCGGCTGTCCGGCAAATGTCAATGTTGAATGTGGTGAAAAGATTCGAGACAAGGTTGGGGCAAAGGCGCGGGGGAAAGACGGATTTAACGGGCGACGTATTGCTCGACTTTAATTGGTGCGCAAAATCGTTCACACACGCACGCACGCGCAAAAGTCACTTCCTGTTCGCCGAAAGTCGCTCTCTTGCAGCGCAGCAGTGTCGCGTAGGCAAGGGATGCCATTGGCCGCGGGAATTATGATTCGAGAACATCTTTGCTTGGCTTTTGATTGCGAATATATGTACATGTCTGCCCATATCGACAGAAACCTTCCTGTGCGCGAATATCAGACTGCAGATGCAAAAGAAGTCGTAACGTTAGGTAGAAATGTTTCTGAGGCAGAGAGACTCTGGCCATCAAGGTGCTCTTGGGGTACAAAGTCATCGGCATCGGCGCCGTTTAGTGGGGGCGTCTCCGGGTTACGATATGCCGCCGATCTCCGGTCGCACCGGCTCGGTCTGCGACGCACACTCGGAGGAGCCTCTGCCGTGCCGTGCCTTGCCTTGTGCACACATACTTCGGTGGAAAGAATACATACATACAGTCTTTGTGCTCACGCGACACACGGCCGGGGGCTGTAAGAGTCGGGTGCGTGTGTGTGTGTGGCGTGCCATGTTCCTCGGTTGTCACTGCCAAGAATATGGGGCGCGTGGGGGAATTGCGGAACAGGCGATGGAACGGGGCCGCATCTGCATGGCGATGGACACATGAACTGAAGGATATCTTTCCCCGCATATTAGAAAGACTGCTATCATCCTCTGTCGGTTTGTAGGTAGAATCAGGTAAGTTATGGGGGTGAAGGAGATGTTGGGTCAGAGTGTGAGATGCAGAAGGATGCCGATGAGAACCGTGCGTGCATCCAGGTACGTAGCGAATGAATCTGCATCACGCAAGTAAACCAACGGTGCATAGTATTCGTTGTAAGTTGTTCCCAGGTAACTTACATTGTGTACTGTACTGTACGGTAATATTCGTACCTAGGTCGACAATCCCATACTAGTACTCAGTAAGGGCACGAAGAGGAGAGAGCTGGTGAGGCATCTGATGGTCACGAACGTCGATTCAATCAGCATACACGGATAAATGCGGCATTCATGATTCCAATACACACACGCTCACTGTATGTATCTCACACTGCTTCTCCCCCCAATAATTCAAGCTCTCTTGCGCCATCGCGAAATGCAATGCAACCTCAACCCACGGGGAATACAAGATGTGCGTAGCTCCTTCCTATGTCACTTGGACTTTCCCCCCCACCTTCCCGCCAATCAACGCCGCTCTTGGCCGGGCGGTCTGCCCACAACTCCGGTAGGACGTCCGATGAAGGCAAGGACAAGTAACGGGCCGCGTCACATGATGGAGCCGGAGCAAAGCAACCCCGACCATGTATGCCATTATTCTGGAACTACATCCACCCATCTCAGACCTCTCCACCTCCCCTCCGGCTGAGCTCTGAGCTCCTACATTTCATCCTCCGGAGCTCCCAAACTCACTCACCATTGTCTCGCATACTGCGCTTTGGATGATTTCAACATGAGTCTTTATTCCGAGAGGACGCCGCTCATTCAGACGGTCCGCGTCGCCCGGCCGCGGCACCGATATCCTCACCACACATGTCGTCGCTTCTGCACCATCGCCAGCGCCTCGATCCTCATCTGCGGCTTCGTCACCTTTCTCGCCCACGTCTTCCTCGTCTGGCCCCTTCACCACCACCATGGGCCTCATAGTCGGTACTCGCTGTCCGGCCAAAGGCACGGCGTCATGACACACGACAGGCTGCGGTCCATCCTGCTCAGCACGCCCTCGGCCGACAGCGCCCGTGAATGGAGCCGATATTACACCTCCGGAGCTCACCTAGCTGGCAAGAATTACTCTCAAGTATCTCCCGACCCCTAGCCTTCTACGTGTAACTTGAAGGAAAAGCTTTGGGGAGCTGTGTGCCTGACTTCTCTTCTCATAGGCAGAGTGGACCATGAACAAGTGGCAAAACTGGGGCCTGGCAGCAAGCATCGTCCCGTATGAGGTTTACATCAACTACCCCGTTGACCACAGCTTGTCTCTGCTCGAAAAGTCCGACGATGGAGACTCATGGGTGCGCGCATTTCAGGCATCTCTCGAGGAAGACGTCTTGGACGAGGATCCCACTACGGCTCTCGATTCCAGCGTGCCCACCTTTCACGGCTACTCAGCCAGCGGCAACGCCACGGCCTCGTTCGTGTATGTTAATTATGGGACCTATCCCGACTTTGAGGACCTGGTCAAGGCCGGTGTCGAGCTCAAGGGCAAGATTGCAATCGCCAAATACGGCGACGCATTTCGCGGACTCAAGGTAAAGCGCGCACAGGAGCTAGGTATGCTCGCTGTCGTTATTTACAGCGACCCCGGTGATGACGGCGAAATGACTGAGGAGAACGGCTACGACCACTATCCCAAAGGTCCGGCGCGTAACCCGAGCAGCGTCCAGCGCGGCAGCGTTCAATTCTTAAGCGTTCGCCCTGGTGATCCGTAAGTATTCCTCCTGATTCCAGACTGACGCAGTCGTATTCATATCAAAGCCAGATCCACTCCCGGATACCCTTCCAAGCCCGGAGTTCCCCGTGCACCAGTCAATGACGCGATTCCATCCATTCCTTCCATCCCAATCTCTTATGCAGACGCCATTCCCATCCTCAAGGCGCTCAACGGGCACGGCCCCAAAGCAAAGGACCTCGGTGACACATGGACGCGGAACCTGGGGCTCATCCGCAAAGGTGTCGACTATAACATCGGCCCGTCCCCCAAGGGCATCGCGTTAGACGTATCTAACAAGCAGAGCTACACGACTACGCCTATCTGGAACGTCATTGGCGTCGTCAACGGCACCATCCCCAATGAAGTCATCGTCGTCGGCAACCACCGCGACGCCTGGATAGCCGGGGGCGCCGGTGACCCAAACAGCGGCTCGGCCGTGATGAATGAGGTCATCCGCGGCATCGGCAAGGCCATCGCTGGCGGCTGGAAGCCCCTTCGAACCATTGTCTTTGCCAGCTGGGACGGCGAGGAGTACGGCCTGCTTGGCAGCACCGAGTGGGTCGAGGAGTATATTCCCTGGCTATCCGAGGCCAACGTCGCGTACATCAACGTCGACGTCGGCACCTCAGGCCCTAACTTTGGCGCCGCCGCTGCCCCTTTGCTTCACCAGGTCCTGCGCGACGCCACCAAGCTCGTCCAGTCGCCCAACCAGACTGTCTCCGGGCAGACCATCGGCGACGTCTGGGACGGCCGAATCCGCACCATGGGCAGCGGGAGCGACTTTACCGCCTTTCAAGATTTTGCTGGAGTTCCTTGCATCGACATGGGCTTCAAAGCCGGCCGCTCCGGCCCCGTATATCACTACCATAGTAACTACGATAGCTTCCACTGGATGGAGACCTACGGAGACCCGGGTTTCAAGTACCACGAGGCCATGGCCAGGCTCCTTGGCGTACTCATCGCCGAGCTTAGTGACGCAATCGTCATTCCCTTTAGCGCCGGTCAGTACGCCCACGCCCTTCGCGACTACCTCGACCAGGTCAAGGACAAGCTCGAGTCCAGCAAGCGACACGCGATCCCGAATAGCTTTTCGTCCGACGAAATTGGCCGCAGCGAGGATGCCTTCGAGGCCAGCCTAGACTCTCTTGCCAAGTCACTAGGTGACCTGCAGGTCGTAGCCAACGGCCTTGACGAGGCTGCCTCGCTGGCCAACCGCAAGCTCGAGGAGGGCCTGCCATGGTGGAATATTATTGGCAAGATTAAGCTGTGGCTCATCGTTGCCAATGTGAACGCCCAGTACAAGTACTTTGAGCGCAGTTTCTTGTTCGAGGGCGGGCTTGACGGGCGCAGCTGGTACAAGCACGTCGTCTTTGCGCCAGGGCTCTGGACGGGCTACTCTGGAGGTAATTTTCTTCTTGTACCTTTGATGGCCTGGTCAGTTAGATTGCTAACATATGTCTGACTATAGCCGTTTATCCTGGTCTGATGGAGAGCATCGATGCCAAGGATTATAACAATGGGCTGAGATGGGCCGGCATCATCGATCGATGCATACATCGAGCCATTGATGCACTTAGATAGCCGTCGAACATTACCGTTTGGAAATGATATTCACATATCTGAATAAACGACTTGAAAGAGCCACCTGGGTGCACATGAAATGTTGGAAAAAAAAACATGGATCTATTATCGGTATCGATCTAGTCACAAGCTGCCGCTCAAGACGAGCGAGGAGGAGGTGGCACGAAAGAGGGGACTACCCTGGAATTGGCCCGTGAGTCGAAGACTTGGACTTATCGTCAATCTCGGCAAGAGACGAATTGCCCGGAATATTCTCCTCAGAGCTGTTCGCGGTCAGGGGTTTGATGACGTTAAAATTGCTGATCCAGGTAATGAAGAAAAGAAGTCTGCATCAAGTCAGTCAGTGCAATGCGCAAGCCGAGCGAGCAGGCAAAGACTTACTGTTGGATAGCGGCGAGAGCAGTCAGAGCAATAGAGATGCGACGATAAGGAACCGCATCGTCACCCCGATTGCACAGAAAGTCGTTTGAGACGAGCGCGCCCGTGATCGGATTACGAAAACTGGGTTCAGGCTGAACACTGCTTTCCTGCCGGCACCCGTCCTTGTCGAATGCGGAGAGGTCGAAGATGAAATAGGTACACAAGGCGCCGACAAGACTCCATCCGAGCCAAAAGACGAAGTCGAGGACGAGTAAGCATCTGTATTCATGCACATCGGGCCCGCGTCTGCGCACGGCGGCGGCGAGAAAAGTGGTCAATAGAACGGTTACGGCAGACTGCATCCGGTGGAGTTTTATTCAGCAACTGAACGAGTACAAGACGGCAGACATACATGAAGATGGCAAAAGGGGGAAGAAGAGACATGGACTTACAAGGGCCATGACGAGCAGGTGGTGGTGTTCCACTGGCTTTTTTGCGAGGACAAAGGCAGCCAAGATGAAGCTCGCGACGGCAATGGCGAATTGCAAGATGCGAAGCACAGCCCAGACCATCAAACGGCGCCCACGGCGGGGATGGTGAGTCGCAGAGTGAGCCATGCTTTTGACAGTGTTTTCTTGTAGCGCAGCAAGTAAAGAGTATGCGAATCTGGGCGATGCAAAAGAGCCGAAAAAAAGTATACTTGGGATAAAAGACAAGAACCCTGCGGCGGAGAGCGATAGTATGGAGCCAGTATGGACAGAGAGGGTGTTTAGCTGACTAGCTAAAAGGCAGTGGGCTATGAGAAGATGGTATGACGTATACCTAGCACCTTTCTGAGCTCCCAGGAGGTTGAATGGCAGTTCGAGCTGTAGGTACGTCGCCCTTGTCTGTCGTCAGTCCACCGTTCTTTGCCCATGTTGGATGGAAGCTGCCACTGCCGAAGTACCTTGGTCTCGTAGCCTACCGGGCCTCACGGGCCATGAATGCGGAGAGTCATGGTTGGGATCTCTGCACAAGAATAGGTACCGTACCTATCAATTAAAGGAAAGTGCACGACAGTTCTGTCTTGTGTCGTATCGCCAAGAGGAGGAGGACAAGGACTCGGAGAAGGATGAGCGGGAAGGAACAAGGGACCAGGATGACCCCTGTATCTTGGCGCCTAGGGGGGAACATCCCAGGAGTGGCTTCCATTGGTCGAGGTGCTGTGGTCTTGGCGAACGATGGATACTTGCTCTTGCCTTTTCTGGTAGTTTTCGATTTAGGGCTGCATGCGCCCCCGATTCCTAAAGTAAAGTATTCGAGTGGGTGGAAGCACGCTCGTCATGGTGGTGATTTGCAAACCTAGACATCTGTATGCAAGTTACCTTATACCCTGCTCACTGCGAGACGAGAGAATGAAAAACGTGCGAGGAAATTGTGTCTTTAGGAAATTGTGTCTTTGATGGACTGGCTAGCATCGCGTCTGTCTAGACGAGCAGAGTCTTACAGATGGATGATACGTACAGCTTCTAAGCAGTCTTGCTTTTTTGACGGTCGAGTTTCGGAGTTCGGCTTCGACATTGGCTTCGACAGCTGCGAAGTGGTTTAGCCTACCCGTACTTCGCAGAGACTCGTCAAGTGACGGACCAAAAGGCAGCTGGCTGCTCAAATATTATAATGTATTGTATTGCGCCATGCGCTGTTTCAACATTTATATATGTACAATCTTTGTGTGTGTAAATCTCCTTCACATTCGTTGACTCATAAACCATTGTCTCGATTGTTGCAATGCCAATATCATATGATCTTGTCGCTCAGAAGAAAGGGAACCCTGTCCCTCACCTCTCCTATGCTCTCGCTTCGTCTCTTTCGTCGCTCACGACGCCTTGGTCTCGTTCTCGGGCGCCTTGTGTCGCAGCGTCCAGTCGACGGCCTGGTCCCAGCTTCGGCACTGGTGGTCAATGTTCCATCCGTCCATCGACTTGCCCTCTGGCGTCGCCCACTCGAGCGTCATGTCGCCGTTGCACATGATGGCCTGGCGCAGGTAGTCGAGGCAGTGGTTGACGTGCGCGATTTGTTTTGATGTTTGTTCTTGTGTCTGTTGTGAGCTCTGGTTGTGCTGCGACGCCCGGTCAATCGCTCCAAAGTAGTTTTCTCGAATTATTTTCTGAACACAATATTGTCAGCAATCATTCACAGGTGACATGTGACCTTGAATCTCAAGCCTGGATAGGAGCTGCGCGTTGTCGACTTACGAGGCAGTGCAGTTGGTGGAACATGGAGACCCAGTACTGATCGCCTCCCTCGGTCGGAACTCCAGGCTTCAATCCGTGGAGCTCAGGAGACTCGACTCGGACATAGCCTCCGCCATCTTGGCGTTCATTAGTCCAAGGTCTGCTTTGATTGAGGATTGAAAGAATAAGAAACTCACTCGGCAACAAGCTGTTCCACGCTGCGTCGCTATTGGGAGATGGCTCCGACCCGAAAAGGCGGCTCTTTTGGAACACGACCGACATTGAGCTCACTAGATGCCCGGACTCTGTCAGCCATAATCCTGAAATTGAACGTGGGCAGCGTACATCGCGGAGGCATCATTTCGACTTGCGTCCGATCCAAGGTAATGTAGACGACGGTGAGGAGGCTCATCATGGCAAAGAGAAACAGCAGCGTTAGGGAGAACCATGATGACTTTTCGGGACTTTGACTTCGTTTCGAAGTACTCTTTTCGGTGAGCTGGGCTTCGGCGTCGTGCGCCACCTTTTGGTAGTCGCCTTTGGATAACGTGTCCATGGTGGGCGTAATTGAATGTGAACAGAACTAAATGACAAACAGTTCAACAGCAAAGACAGCTGAAGCAACAACAGAGTAGCACACAAAATCAGCGAGTCTAGGATCGTGGTAGGAACGATGTGGGGGATAAGCGCCTTTATCAACAGGCTCTGTATCCCTGAATGAGACGAGGTAGGCGTGCGCTACACCGGCAGTTCCCGTCGGTCAGTCTCTGCTCCAGAGTAGAAGTGGCGTAACAGGAGGTCAACTCCCACCGGATCAGAGCCGAGGGCGTTGCAAAATAACGAAAAAGACAAGGCAAAAAGTTGCCGTGTTCCGTCTGCAACTTGCTGGGGCACGGCTGCATGTGTCTTTGAAACAGATGTGCAACTCGCCCTGTGCTGCCGGCCCTCTCTCCTCCCTCTCCCTCTCATCCGATCGACGTCTCACTGCCCGCCGTCTTTGCCGTGCGCGCGCTCTCTGTGTGCGTGTACAGTGAAGAGGGGGGAAAGACTGTGGCCTCCATGTTTGACGTTTCAGCATCAAGGGGGCGGGATGGGGGGAGAGGCGGACGATTGATGGCTTGGCGCACAGACACGGCAACAGGATCATAGAGGTTCGTGTGTGGTTTCGGAAGCTCTTTTGTATTTTCTGATTGGCAGTCCCGTATTTTACGGGGATAAAAGATGCCTCTGTGACCTTGCTTATTCGAGGTGTTCAGTGACAATCCGGATCTGATCAATCTGTGTCAAAGCGTTGATACTCTTGTGCTGATTCTGATGCCACACTTGAATCCACATCTTACGGGCTACCGGTACATGATGGTGGAACTAAGATGGACAATTCAACTTGAATGATGATGACTCCCATCTAATTGAGTCCTGAAAGGTCAATGTTAAGATAATTGTATCTAAGGCTCGTAACGTGCTTCGTCATTCACTTACATTTGCATCAGTATACTTCGTATGTGGCCTCGAAACTGAGAATCAACATTTCTTCAATTCAACTGCTACGCTAACGAATCCCCAGCCTCTAACCTCGTATCTTTCGTCCGAATCTCAGACATCGACAGCGATCGAAATAGTCCAGATATTTTCTCGGCATACGTATCATCGTGCAAAGACCAGTGTTTGACACCTTTTCCTCCACCCTTCATTCAACATGACGCTTCACTGCATGTTTCCAGGTTCCTTTCTATCGACCTACCGGCCACTGGTCTGGACGTCGTTGACGTCGCCAGCTCGTCATCTCAACTTCAGAGATTCATTACTGACACGCCGTCCTGTTGAGCTTATGTAGCATCGCGAATCTCCCGCATTTGATCGATGCTCTTTGACGTCGAGGCTTTGATGAATGTTAAGTTGACAGTGCCGTCGTTGGCTGGGTAGTTGGTCTTGGTAGTGCCGTCAGCTTGTTTCAATCTTGCAATCGTCATCGGCCGTGTGATCTTTGACACTACATATAAGTTACAAAGTGCTTTCTTGGACTTGAGTGACGTTGACGTCGATCAACTACCCGCGGCATCATACTACATTAAAATCTCATCACAGAGTGTTCAATGGACGTGTACAGAATTAGTGATATTCGCAAACGAATTCATTACATGAGTGCGGCAATAGGGATGGGTATTGAAGCAGTCGGCAATGTTCGGACAATGGAGGATTGAGCACATGTATGGAGTAGAACTGCACTGCCAACATATTCTATCTTGGGAACCGCACAGCCTCTGCATTACTAGAGACAATATAATAAAGGACAAAAGAAGCGAAATCCGTCCGACCTGGTTGCCAACGACTCAAGATGACAGCCCGAAAAGTGGAACCCAAAGGACCATGGTCGAGTTCAAGGAAAGTCATGCAGTTGAAATGACTTGCTCTCAAGCATTTGCATGAACCGATACCTGGCTCCCACAAGGGAGGGTCTAGTAATTCTTTCTCTGTGAAGCGTACGCATTAAGGAATTGAAGAGCAATGGGGACTTCTTATTACTTCAAGTACAGTTATTCTAGGCAGTTTCACACCCGGCCCGATGGTCTATTCTTGATATCGGGAGACTCAAGAACTTGCACTGATTTCACCGACAGCCGGGCATTAACAATCTTAATGACTAGCATTCAATGAGTGAAATTGCACTTTAAAGATGATTGCCTTTGCCCATCCAAAGTTGACGATACCTGCGCATCGCAGTCTAGTCTTTCTCTTCACACTCTTTTCATTCAGTCATTCATTTCAGTCGCTCATTATCGGACAAAGTCTCCGTGTCTTTTATTCTTCGCCAGAAACTGTTCAGGTATCGCTCAACGATATCCCGAAATGCGGTTCACAACGTCCCTCGTCGTTGCAGGCGCGCTTCCAGGCCTGGGGCTTGCTGCCGGACCCAACGCCCCAGACGCCGTGCGACAGCTGACCAACTCCATGAAGCAGCTTCAAGAGTCCATGTCGGCTTGGGCTGGAGATGTGCTGTCTACGGGAGACATGCTTTGCAGAGCCTACGACGTATCAACCGCTTCAGATAGGGCCCTGGCTGCTCTGCAAGCCTCCAAGAGTTCCGACTTGGAGTCCAACGCCTCCTATCAAGCCAGCGCCAAGGAGCTCGGTTCCGTCGGCATGTCCTTCATCGGAGAGGCACTCAAGTCGACGCGAAAGATGAACGAGATCATTAACAAGGGTGTGCGGAACCAAGTCATCGCCGAGATTCTCGAGTCCCAAAAGGATCGCATTGCCATGACCATGACTGACGCAGTGGCACTGGCTCATGTGCGAGGTCGTCCAAGGGGCAAGCCTGAACGTGAGGTCTACGAGGACTGGCATGCGACAATGGTCGAGGGGATCGACTTTGTGCTCAAGTACTATATCAAAAAGCCCTCTACGGCCTCCAACCCTTCAAGACGACAAGGGGGCGTACAAGGAAAAGTGAGGCAGCGCAAGACGAGAGCGAGCGCGAATGCGGGCGCACCGTTTGGGAAACTTGCCATTGTCCAGGCACTCTCCAACGCCGTCAACTCTCTCTATCCCAAGAAGGACCTGGGACCAATCTTCACAGCCGACAAGGTCAAAGTGCGCAAGCCTCAAGAGGTCAAACCGTCAGCGTCATCCGTGAACCTCGCGCCGTTCTGCAAGGCTCAGCCAAAGCTTTCACAACTGTTCACCGGCAAGAACCCGATACGATTCGGCGATGTAACAAGACAAATCCAGCAAATTTGCCGAGAGAATGGGCTTCAGGATCAGACGGTAGAGTTTGAAGTCGTCCGCCAGTTCATGCTTCCCTTCTTCCCTCCCAAGCAAGTCGACGCCCTCGAGCGCCAAGTCAACGGCAGGAAACTCGGCGACTTCATCTCCGGTGCCGTCGATGCCGTCGCGCGTTTCGGCATTCAGGACCAGCAAATCACGGGCGACCGGGTCAACCAGCTCATCAAGACTGTCATCAGTAACATGCAGGTTCAGGAGATGCGCCAGCCAGAGGCGGACAACTCGCGCCAGAAGAAGGCCACGCCCGGTATGTCCCCAAAAGAAATACCTTTGTCTTATAGTTTGACTGACGAGCTGTCCAGCTTCCAAGCAGGAACTTGGCTTGCTCACACGCTATGCGAAACTCGCGGCCGCTGCTTACCAGCCCAAATGCAACAAGGTCCCTGAGAACTTCCAAATCGTCGGCCCCATCAGTGACGGTGCCACGGGAACAGATGGCTTCATTGGTGTCAGTAAGCAGGCAAAGGAGATTATCGTTGCGTTCCGTGGAACTTCGGATGCTAGAGACGTTGAGACGGACTTTGGGTTCGCACAAACTGAATTTACTCTGGGCGGATGTCCTCAGTGCAAGGTAAGAAGGCCCCAATTCTCCCAAGTTGAAGGTCGACTCGATCGAGCCGGATCAAGACTCAAAGAGGCATTGGCTTACGTTTCTCCAACTTCCAGGTTCACACCGGCTTCTTGACGTCTTGGAACGCCGTTTCCAAGCAGGTCAAAGATACTGTCGCCAACCTTCGCAGACAAAATCCCGGCTACAAAGTCGTCGTCACCGGACACTCCCTCGGAGGCGCGCTCGCTTCGATAGCAGCCGTGTCCCTGTCCAAGGATAACATCCCCGTCACGGCCTTTACCTACGGCCAGCCCCGGACCGGCGACGTCAACTACGCCAAGTTCGTGTCAGACAGCGTCAAGGACTTTTACCGTGTAACTCACTCCAACGACGGTGTTCCCCAGGTTCCGTCTGTTCAGATGGGTTATCAACATCACCACAAGGAGTTCCATCAGCCTGGTGACAGGCCTGAGTCCACCGTCAAGTGCGAGATCTCTGGAAGTGCTGAGCCTCAGGTGAGTGACTATATACCCCCCTGACCATTAATCAGTGGAGATTGGTTTGGCTAACTATGCAAAGGGCTGTATCAATGCTCCCCAGTTCGCTGCCCTTGGTGTCAATGATGCCCACATGCAGTATTTGGGCGTGCAGATGGGTAGCGGTCCGGGCACCGAAAAGATCTGCCAGGGCTAGCTGATGCATGTGGTGTGGTAAGGTGGACATTGCAGGAAACGTGGTTAAATCATAACAATGACGACTGTTGCCAGTCAGTGTCTTGTTCAGCAGTCCAGAACTTTGCGTATTGCGGCGTAGTCTAGATAGGCTATCGTTCCCCCAAGTCTGTTTCTTGGGCTTTGAGTCGTCTTTCACCGTGTTTCACTTCCTCGCTAGCAGCGAGCGGGCCATTCGTATTATAACCTCGAAAAGGGGCAACACTTGTATTCATACCTGGACTCAAAGACCAGACTTTGAGCGGCAGTGCCCGCCTCCAACTTTGTCCTCCGTCAAGAGACCAGTAACATTCATGTTCTGGGCCAATGCTTCTTCCATCCGTCTTCAACTACATGTATTCATTCCTCTTGAAGCATCCGCAGAAACCACCACCATAGACCCTCCACAACATCCTCATCCCCTTCGACGCTCTTTAACTGCTAGACCCCAAAATTATCCCTCAACTTCTTCGACATGACGGTGCTTTGGAAGTCATTGATGACGCTTGAGCTTACTCCCATCTTCTCGACCTTTTCCTGTTGCTTCGCATTGTCCTCCTCGAACTCGGTGCGAATTCTCTTGAGCTCAGCCTTGCGTTCCGCCCCTTCCAGTCCATTGAGGCGTGACTTGACGATGTCCCAAGTATACTCCATGAGCCGGCCGTACGCGCTCTCATACTCCTCTATGCTCAATGGCTCCGGCAACTTGGGCTTGCCCTCGGCATCTTTGCCCTGATCCTTGATCAATCGCGAGAAGGGCAAGGCAGCGATGGGGGGTGGTGGTTGAAGGTCAAGCTTGAAGAGTTGCTTATCGTGCCAGCGAATTGCATCGACGGCCGAGAGGCCTACCGGCGCTCGGAGGAGAAAGTTGGGCAGTATGCGAGTGGTATCAGCGACGACGAGTGACGAGGAGCCACCATGGTCGGACGGGCGCGTTGCGCTGGTGGTGTCGGATTCGCGTTCCGGAGGAGGAGGACGGCGCTCCGAGGCTTCCTTCTCCCGCTCCAGGGGAGGTGGGCGGCGTTCAGCTTCCGTCTTTTCCCGTTCAAGAGGAGGAGGACGTCGTTCAGCTGCCTCATGTTCGCGCTCAAGGGCGGGAAGACGGCGGAGCGAGGCTTCATGCTCACGCTCCTCGGCCCCATGCGAGGTCGGTGGCGCGCCGTGTTCAATCCCAGCCTTGCCATGAGACTCGACTGCTTCGAGACGCTCATAAGGCGAAGTTGGTTTGCCCGGGGTAACGCTTTTCCAGCCTTTGCTGATGGCGCCTCCCAACGGGGGAAGAGCCTGACCCGCGGCAGTGTCCAAGCAATGGGCCAAGACACATGCCAAGGAGAGGACGGCGGGAGCTCGAAGATGCATTGTAATGAAGACTCTTGAAAAGAATTTGTAAGTAAAAGGCTGTTAATGTGCTGGTATTGACCGGTTTGTCTTACGCGAGGAAGACCTCTCCTCTTTATACTCTTCCATCGTGTTGTTTCTAGCTGAATGAATCCGAACACGCGATCACAAACAACACTTCAGATGTGGAATATCTTCGATGACCCTTGCAAGAGGCGACTTCAAGGATCGTGCATGTATCATCCTTACTGTGGCACTTGACACGATGTTACGTGTTGAGTTCCAGCGATTCCCTGCCGACCTCTTTCATGTTACCTGGACCCGCGGAAGTCGAATCGAAGTTTCCGGTACTCTTATCTTATCTCAAAGTTTCCAGTACTTTGGAGTAGAAGTCACCAGTTCGGTAACTCTTAAGACTATTGAACTGGTAAACTATAATGCACAGAAGCACTGAAGAACTTTGGGTAATACAGTCTTGGCTTTGAAGCTTCGCATATCGCATAGGAGTCAATGAACAGCTCTTACCCAAAACTTTACTGAGTTGCATGCTGGCAGATTATATCCCATCATGACCATCGTTCCCCGGTGGTTGGAGTCGTGATAGGTTGGGCTTGCCCGTGAGGAAGAAACACAGCAACGACCGGACAGCGGGACATTCAAGGGACTCGATACAAACGTGCTCATGGGACTGGAGGATCGCAGCGTCACCATGTGAAAATCTTTTCCAAGATCCTCTCACTGCAGTCAATGATGACATGATTCGACAAGGTCAGGCTGCTGTTGACGGTCCCGAATCGCGGGGATTCCATCACCTCGGCGCAAATGGGGCAGATTTACCAGCAGTGGAGGTTGAACGCAGTTATCGAGCACGAGACCATACTCTATGACTAAGTGCTAATGATCTATCACAGCTCTAGACTGCTTCATCAGGCCAGCCGTGGATAGCGAACCTCGTTATAGTTTCCTTCTCAGCTAATCAACGGGATAAAACGTGCAAATTACACGCCTCGTGAGTGTTTAGCTGGAAGAAGAACCTGCGCTCGTGAACTTACATCCCCATATGGAACCGGCATTTCACTTCGGCCCCCAATTATAAGGAAGACTCTGTCCCGAATGATCAGGCCTCGGTAAATAGTGGCCCCCAAGGTTTGCTGCACCGGCGTTCCAAGAATCCTGATATGACCCAACCAGGAAATAACCGGCTAATTTAAATTTTCTCGCAAGTAGCACAGGGTTAGCACGTCTTGACAGTGGTTTTGAAGTACTTCGTCTAATGTTAAGCTTCTGTGAGCGAAAAACTCTAGACTCGAGTTGTCAAGGATTGAGCTTCAGACAATCTGACTGTTTCTGACGTGTAGAAAGAATTAGTGGATCCAAGTAAGCTGCATACAGGACAGCGGAAACTTTTCCCCCGTCGGATAATTCCCCTAGATGCTGTAAAATTTCCTTTCAAGAACATAAAGTCTGTTCAAACGAGGCGTTTTATAAATTACCTGTATCATTGTTGTGAAAGAGAAGCACCTCAGAGAACAAGTCTCATTATAGTAGTTAATGACAGGAGCCGCCTTTCGACCAATGAAACACCATCATTAAGTCTCATATGTCGCTCTGTCTCCCACCCCTCTCCCTGCAATTGCGGATTGAGTCTTGCTGCAATTGTTTCCCGAGTACGTAAATAGAGTTCGAAATCGCACCAACCAGACATCAGATCAGGCCGTACAAGCGCATCAACTCCACCCAAGACAGAAGCCGAGAAGTATAATCCTATGGTCTAGGATGAAGACTATCAAGTACGATCATAGAAATAAGTCTTTCTCTTTCCATTTCCGTAGAATCATGACTCAAGGCTGAGATTTTCAGCCCTGAGGTGGAAATCTTCGCATACATGCATCGGCCGATGGCGAGTGTATTCGATTACTTGGACTGGGATCGCGGGTCATAAGAGGCGGCTGTGGGTGCGCACACTGATCGTGGCGCATTCTGAGCATCGGCCGCTACATGTCCTTCTCACACTGAAGTCGTGTTGTAAGACTTAAGATGTCTGGCAGTATGCTCACTTTTGCCCAAGAGGCCTTAGAGTCTCAACATTGAACCATTGTCTGATTGACACCCCCGGGAACACTCCTTAACTCAGCACTCTCCTTATAGTTATCAACATGTTGCTCTCGGTTCTACTGCTTACCGTACTCCATCTTGGAGTCGAGGCCTCCATCCCGGAGCGAGTCGTCAAGAACTTGACAGACTCCCTTTCCCGCAAGACTCAACTCGATTTCTCCCAACCACCGCACCTCGAGCAGGTCGAGGAAGTAGGATCATGTTGGCGTCAACTCCTGGATTGCTGGAAGACAAAGCGCAAGCTCAGGCAAACATTGCTACCCAACGGGACCGACTCGCCTCTTCAGGTTTCCGTTGATTTTGACCGCATCCCGCAATCGCGATACTTGAATATCCAGAAGGATCGTGTCCTCATGCACACTGAGGACTCTACCTGGACGACTGTCGGTACCGATAAAGGGTGGAATGTCGGATCATCAATCCACGGTTCTTATCTCACAATATCTGCCAACGTGCACGAAACTAAGCACGAGTCCGAGATGAAGATCAAGTCTCTTGGCATCACGGAAACGTGTCCACCTCACCACGAATGTTACTTTGAGACTTGGGTGTATAACCACAACGTTGTCGGGTCCTGTGCCCGAGAGGCAACAATCATTTGCGGCAACGAAGAGCGCAACGCTTGCGGAGTGGTCCCCAGTTGGATTATAAACGAGCTACTTAATGCTGCCACCGCAGACAGTGAAGTTATGGCAGAGAGCTTGAGAGAAAAGGAAGTTGAGGCGTTGAGAGACTCGTCAAATTCTCGTTTCGTGTGCTCAGAGTCTAGGGATTGGGCAGATAGAGTCTGCTGGCAACCCCAAGGACACCGTTATGCCACCGAGCCGAAGAAGGAGTGCTCCTTCAGAGTACCCATCAGGGAAGTCACAGGAAAGCCTTTGTCGACCTTGGTGTTCGTCACAGAGTCCCACGACGACCAGGTGCCTGAACGGATAGCGATAAAGGCAGAGCCAGACTGTCTCTTCAAGCTCGACTCCGGTCTCTTTTACGACTCCAAGACGAATAAGTACTCAGGCGTGGACAATGACTTTTCCAAATGGGTGCTACAGCCAGACGTTCCAGCTCCGACGATTCCAGACAATGTCCGGCTTCCGGATTGCCCGCGCACTTTGGATGGCTCGAAAGTGTCCAAAGTCGTTGATCAAGCGGCGAAGTTGGTCAAGGGAAAGACACGGACTAGACGTAACATTCACGGGCGCGTCGTCGACATCAAGATCATAGACGGCTTCAGAGGTTTCGAGTAGTCAGTTTCATGTTCAGATTGAAGATGGGTGGGCTAGACGATGAGAGGATTGCCGTCTGATTAACGGAGGTAAAACTGGTTTTTGGATTTATGAGTACGAATAGTTCACTTAGTATTGTCCATCTCATTCGAAACAAATCGGAAGAAAAGGCTGCGAGCTATAATGTTCCAAGTAGTCAGGTTGGATTTCAAGATATCAAAGTTAGACTGTCGTCCCCTCTGATCGGTATTCACGAAGCACTCAAATCCAATGGCAACATCGAGTTGAGTCAAGTATATTTGAGTTGCGTCGTTTGTACTGCCTAGTCGACGGTTCATAACAGGAGAGTCCACTGTGGTCCCTCTTCGCCCCTTGATTGTCACCGTCTTTCTCTCTTGGTCTGCCTATGTGATTTCAGGGTAAGTCGAACAAAAAAAAAGGGTCGAGAATTTCAGCAATTAGCAGCATCATTGCTGTTTCGATTGAGATTACCGGAGCTTCAAGTCCGTTTCCAGCCCGGATGGGTCAAAGGAACCACAATCTCGGATTTATGGATCCGCGCGACCTGGAGAAGCTGCACAAGACGCGGCAATCGAGCACTAAAAGATCCGGCATGCTCTCTGAGTCTCTCTACCATGCGTCTCTCGAGATCCAATTTCATCGAGATTCTTCCGGATTGGGGCATCCGACAAGTAGGCAACTTGCCTTGCCCTACTTCTTTGGGAAACTAAATAGATGAGAGTCCCCGGTTTCCATGTGTCACGGATTCATCCTCGCTGCTCCTACGCGGGTCCGTCTGCTTCCTCGTGGAAAGTCGTGATACGAAGCGGTTACTGGCCCAAAGACGACATCCTCGACATATCGAAAGGATCATGATGGCTGGGATCAGCCCTTTCCGACACGACGATCGGTACGAATATGAAAAGCGTCGCACTTCTCACCCGCGGCTCGGTCGGGCTGAGAATTCACCTCGTCTAGTCGTTTGTCCATCTTCGAGCACAAAAGATCATCGAAGGAGACAGACGTTGATAGGTGTTCTTCAAGATGGTCGCTTCGCAATGGCTTCATCTCCCCCTTACGGCCGGCCTCATCTGGCTATCCGGACTTCCAGGCAGCCAAGCCGGCCCCGTCCTCCAACCACGCAATACGCCCGCGGCGGCCACCCCGATCCCGAGATACTGCTACCGCGTCGACGCAAGGTCCCCCGACGTGATCCGCCATGCGGGCGGCTTCGCGCCCAGAGTAGCCCACCGCGACGACTACCGCCTGGACGCCGTGTACAGCCTGTACGCGCACCAGCACCCGGGCCACGCGTCGGCGTACGTCTCGACGTCGAGCGACGTCGCCGTGCCGCTGCTCATGTCGCTCGACGGCGACTGGATCTACCAGATCCGCTGCCCGCCCAACATGCTCAGCCTCAACGTCGCGCTCGGCGACGAGGCCGCGCTGAACCCTTCCGAGGAGGAGTGGGTGGCCCTCGGCGGGATCCCCTTTCGCTACGTCGAGAGCTGGTGGCAGATGAACGCCGACGACGACAACGATACGTCGTCGCTCAGCGACATGGATGGCGATGACACGTCCGACGAACGGGTCTTTATGCTACGCATGTACCAAATGCGCTGGAGGCAGCGCTTCGTCGCCAACCCGGACTTTGACGAGTCCCGACTGGTCCTCCCAGACTCCATCAAGGCCGGCTCTCTCAGTGACATTTTCCCCTGGGCGCTGGCGGGCTTCACCGGGGAGCACGCGTCCCTGATGGACACTGCCCCATACCGTTTACACCGCGAGCGGCCCCTCAGGGAGTACGCGAGGATGTTCATGAACAGCGTCGGCGCCGGCGTCGGCTGGACTCACGATCAAGAATTCCCCCTATGGGAGGTCCCCGCGGACGCGCAGGCCAGGTACTGCGTCTCGCAAACCGACTCGTGCTACACGGAGCTCGGCGAGAGCGTAAGCTCTCGCGCGGCGGCTCCGCGTCCACGCATCCGGACTACGATGTAGACGACAGCATCAGCCTGGACTCTTCCCAATCCGATAGCGCGTTCGGCTCGTTTCGGAGTTCCGCAGGTCGAGATGCTCACCGCAACCGACAGCAGCCGCCTCCTAGTGACGGCCAGACTCGCGAGCCTTCCCAGACGGACTCACACCTCGTCGTCCCGCTGAATGACTTGACGCTCGATTTCGAACGGCTTCTCCGCGGACCAGCGTTGGTCAATGAATGGCTCGAGGTCAATTGCCAGGGCTACCTGGGCTCCATGGGTAAGAGATCGCAGAGTAAGGACACCATGTACCCCCCAGCAAAGTCTTTGGATGGCGATACTAAGTTAATGTCTAGTCGAGGCGCCCCCGACAAAGCTTGATGACCAGATTAGCAAGAAGAAATGCGTGGCGGTGAAAACCATGGGCAGGAGATTGAAGGGCATCAAGAGCATGTGGAAGAAGCCGACCAAGACCCTCGACTAAAAATACTTACTTCGCTCAATGCGCGCGGCAATCGTGGCTGTCAATGATGGTATTTGGCGAGAAAAGCCGAGAGGAACCTCCTTCTATCTTGATAGATTTCATAATCAAGTCTGGTCTAAGTTCTATGGCCAGGGCATCGTACATACATCGCTAGTCTCTCGTCTGCCATCTAATCATCCGTCTAAAACTTGTATACCTGGTCCTTAGAATAGCCTAGGTCCTTGAGCGCTCCGGACAGCTCGCCCTGATCCTTAGGGCTGACCTTGCCTCCGGAGATGGCGTTCACCAGGCCGGGAGGGCCGCAGACGAAAAGCTTGATGTTGTTGTCCTTGGGCTCCGGCAAGACCGTCTTAAGGAGATCCTTGGTGATGTAGCCGTTGCCGCCAGCCCAGCCCTTGGGAGCCTTGTCCAGGACGTAGAAAGCGCGGAACCGTTGAGGATACGTGTTCTCGAGCTCGGCCAGCTCTTTCTTCAGCAGAATATCCTCCTGGCTGATGTTTCCGAATACCAGAGTGACCTTGGTCTTGTCGTTGGGGTTGTTGAAGATGGCGCGCATGAGCTGATACATGGGCGTGATACCCGTGCCTCCAGCGATCATGGCGACGTGCTCATGCTTATTCTCCGCCCACGAGTACTTGGGCAAGGGTCCCTTGAAGTCGAGTCGCTGGCCAGGTGCCATGTTGTGAATGTGCGTGCTCATGGGTCCATTGGGGTACTGCTTGATCAGGAGATCAACGAAACCCTTCTCGCCTGTCATGCATTGTGTCAGAAGCCGGAAAACCACTCATGATAGTCTAAAAACTGCTCACCTTCGTCGCTGATGGGAGTGTACGGCCGCAAAGTCGCCTTCTCGTCATTTGGACCCTTGTACTTGGTCAAAAGGGCACTGGCAACCTGAAGACCCGAGACCATATCGCTTTCGGGCAGCTCAAATCGGAAACGCTTGGTGTTGTGGTTGACAGTCTCGACCTCTGCCAGCTTCAAGGAGACGAAGCCCTGATCGCCGCCGGTAAAGGTCGGCTTCGCACCGGTGCCGACAGCCTCGGCCGCTTCCTTGGCCTTGGCGCTGATTTGCTGAGATGCCGGCGTGCTAGAGAGGGAGTAGTAGGCTGCGCCTACGAAGGCAACGCCACCCGCGAGGGCGAATATCTTCTTGGGGCTGCCCTGCGAGCCAGAATCGGTGGCATAGCGCCGGGCGTGCTAACAGTTTAGTTAGCATACAGACCGCTTGAAATGATCTATCATGTTCGAAGAATCGCCCAGATTCTCAATCATGTCGATGAAAGACTCCAAGAGCATTTCCGGAGCTTCCTGGGAATTTACCATCTTCAGTGGCTGAGCCACTCGGGATGCAGACCGGGCAAACATCGTGACTGCAAGTTTCCTACTCAAGAGGAATCAATCGGTCGTGATAATGAGTTATCGTGTCAAAAATAGGTTGAGTGACGATGTGCGATCCAATACAGGCCTGCAAGAGAGTCGCAAGAAGTTGACTATGGGAATACGTTTGGGAAGCTCACGCGCAAGCTATCGGGAGAGAGCAGTTCGGAGCTAGCACGTGATCTTGACATGACGCAACTTTGCCAAGTCCCCCTGGCTTTCTTTTTGATTCATAATCCATTTCGGCTTCACCAGGCCGACCCGCGCGCTCGACAGCTGACTTTTGATTCCTCATGTGCTTTCTAAAATTCGTGCCACAGATCACGGATATGGGGTGCAACGAAACTGACTTCAAAAAGTGACCAAATTTCACGGAAGGAAGCATCGGTGCCATGCGGCGAAAGTGTCTTTCATAACATCCCACCTCGTCAAAGGCCGTTCCGCCGGAGACCAGCAGTCTTCATCGGCGTAGCTGTTCACATACAAAGTCCGATGCAAAACCGGTATCCCATATATCCATTGTCCTGAACCAAAGTCGTACGCCCAGCTCCTCTCGACACCGTGGCCGTTTGAGACAGAATTGTCCCTTTGTGCTATTCACCTTCCACCACTTAATCCCACTAAAGTATTAAACGCCCGTCCATGACTGGGTTCTTGATCGCCATCTCTTAACATCTACTCTCCTCTTGTAACAGGTTGCCCTTCGACTCCGCGAAGCAGACATTTGACCTTTGCTGTGGTCCTCAACGGGGCACGTCGTGTGTGCTTGAGCTCGCGGTCCGCTTATGACCTTGGCTGACGCCGCGTACAACAACGCTCGTAAAAAGGGTCACCGTTTGGCGGGAAATTTGAAGCTGCGCGCGTCGATGCGCGCTTGATGAACGTGCGGAGAAACAATGGCATCTCCGTATCAGGTATCTTGATATCTCGAGATCAATTTTTCACCGATCATTGTCTGCGCCTTCTTGCGTTTGGGCTGGAGGCGCAGCGGTTTTCGGAGAAATTTCTTGCACTGTTTCTGCGTCGCCCTTCCGGCCTGAATCTTGGCTCTCTCTTCTCGCCATGCTACCGTCGTTGTATTGCGAGAGAGTTGGTGTATTGGCTTGGCTGCCTCCACGCTGTCCGTGATAATGGACGACCTGTGGAGGCGTTTGGCCTACCTGAATGCCCAGCTGTTCCGTCGGGTAGGGGTTCAGGTCCTTGCTAGATGTCGAAAACATGGACACCACTGGCTGGTGATATCCGTTTGAAGCGTGAGCTGAAGCGGGCCGCGGGCCTTCCTGGCCAGTGTGCTCGGCTTGAGTAGGGGTACCGGCTTCGTTGGGCGACGTAAAGCCTTCGCCGATTTGCCCCGTCAGGCTATTCATTCCACCTTCAATGTCCCGTAGAAGTCTCACATACTCCTCGGGCACCAGACCGCTTTCTTGCGTCTTGGGGTCCTCTGCGACTAGCCAGCCCTGGCCATGGCGGTACGAGACCCAAATGATTTGGCCCTCGACCAGGGGCAACTCGTTTTCGTTTTCTCGCTCGAAATCAAAAAGTGCGACGGCCTTGCCATGAAACTCTTCATCAGGCGATGTGATGGTGAACTGATAGTCTCTAGAGTAGCGGGACTCGTCCTCGTCAAGGTGTCCGGGGGATGAAGGACAGCTCGAATCGCCAGAGGCGTACTCTCCCTGCCTTGCTGCTTGGTGAGGATCTTGCGCATGTCTATACGCAGCGCCCTGCCTTGACTGATCAGGCGGATAGGTCACGAGCTCTCCGCCCGGCCCATTGGCCTCACCGCCTTCATTGACGTAGTATTGCTCGCCCCCATCGCCTCGTCTTCCGATGAAGTATCCTCGCTGATTGTCGTAGCTGGAGCGGTTGACGAGCGAAGAGTTCTGATCCTCGGCGTCTTTGTTGGCCTTGAGCAACCCTGCGTTCAGGGGACCCGAGCTTGACTTGTGCTTCCGATGGCGAGTCGCGACCACAGGGCTCTGGAGGTCCTCATCCTCGCTGTAAGGCGGGCCGTCTCCGAAGTGGATAGGAGGAATGTCGTTGCCACGGCTCAGCGCATCTGCCGTCCACGAATCCCACGGCATCCTTTGCTCCCAGGAGACAGGAGGGTCAGAGAGCCTCCTCTGCTCGCTAGCTGGTGTCGTCATGCCAGAAGGAGGCTCTGGCGGAGCGCCATAATGTAGCGGATGAGAAGCGGGATAGGCAAAGTCGCGCACAAGCGCATACGATAGAGTCGAGGGGAACATTGGAAAAGCGTGCGACTGTGGGCGCGATCGCGAGGGAATGGACCCCACGGAATATTGCGACAGCCTGTTCTTGGAAGCGTGGGACATGGGGCGCGGAAGATTGCTTCTTTGCGATGGCGGAGAAGTCGTCGAGGAGATGGCAGCCATGTTCTGATCGGAAGCCGGCGTGGGCGAAGATTCCTGCGCCGCGGTAGGCGTAGGAGAAGTCTTTGTCATGGCCGTCAGGGCCATACCATGTAGCGGTCGCGCGAGTTTCAATTCGAGACAATATCCAACGAAGTTTCAGCGGCGCAGACGTGCAACAACAACCTTGAAGCAATATTTCAGTCAAGCTCGAGTGCACGCGAGGCTACGGGTGTTGGCCGTGAGCCGCAAGACGCAACCCCGCGGGCGGGGAACGGCTTCGAGCGTCGCCGCGTTGTGAGCGACGGGCCTCGTCGATGGCAGGACGTCTCGAGAAACGCTAGATGAATAATGGAGATCTCCAAGGGGAAGCCGAAGATGAACTTTTGACTACCGAACAACAGTTGTTCGGGTTATTGTTGGCGCGGCGCGCGAAGCTTGAGCTCCAGGGCCGCCGACAATCGAGAGGCGGCGAGAGGAGAGGCGTCGGCGGCGTCGGCGTCGGCGGCGGGGCATCCAAGTTCCAACGAGGCGAAACGGCGGGCTAAAAGAGGTTGAGTGTACTGTATGGGCGGGGGGCGGCTAGAGTCGTTGCTTTGAGGACGGATTGGAGCGCTTCTTCGCGAGACAGCGGGAGAAGCAGAAGTTGGCGGTGGGATATTACAGTATGGCAATGGTACCTTCGAACGGGAAAGATCGAGGTCAAGTCGAGTGGAAGCGGAGGCGCAAGGTGGTGAAGTCGAGGCCGCAGTGGTAAAACGGAGGAACCTTGGCCCAAAGTCAGCGCGTCGCGCACTGATGCTACTGGTTGGCCCAGAGGGGACCTGCAAGTGTGGTGGTGACCTGCGAAATGGCTGGGACAAGCACTGCGACAGCCGGTACTAATACGTACCTTACCTGGCGCGAGCGGTGCAAGTGGAGGAGCTCATTGAATGTCTGCCCTAAAGTGACGGGGGGGCCTGTTATGACTCCATTTCAATCAATGTCAATGTTCTCACTGTTGGGCGCACGTCTCGTCCGTCAAACTGCCATCCTAACTTCCTGTAAAACCCCCATTCATTAATCTGGATTACTGTCAGTTACTCCATCCATCTGCGCAGGCAACATGCAACGAGTCAGCCGGCCGTCGCGACCAGCTTCTGATGATGCTTGGCAATGCGCCCCTTGCTTCTTTCAAGTTACCTGCCCGTCTGCCGCACAGGCAATGGTTGACTCCCAGACTTTCCCCTCCAGGTACTGCATCAGCCAGCGCCAGCGATGCAGGGAGCCGAACCCCGAGGAACAACAAGGCAGCTCACGATGGGCATTCCGTCAAACCTCTTGAGACGGGACCAGGCAAGGGGCCTGCCCGGGGGAGTGCCCCCGTGTTCTTAATATAAACCTCACCGCGAAAGCCAGCACGACCGAGGCCCTCGTTTGCCGCCTGCGGTGCTGCATGCAACTCACTCACTCTGCGCTGTCCGTATCGCCGCCACTTTCTGCAGCGCGCGATGTTCTTGTTTGTAACTTACCTCTGTACAGTAGGTACGAAGTAGGCGCGCGACAGAGACGGATCGAACGCCCGAGACGTCCGTTTTGCTCGTTTGATCTAGCGACGACGAAGTCGCAGAGTTGCACCAGAGTGACTTGAACACGTCGTCACCTCCAGACCGTGTCGCGTGCCATAGGATCAACGGCGCATGAAGGGAAGGGGACAAAAACATGTCGTCCGCCAGCAGTTCATGAGCAACTCGCGTGCGCATCACAAGAGGGGACAAGGGTGTGTGTTGCGGACAATTAAAGGGCCAATGGCATCCCGGCGCCTACCTTGCATCGCCTAATCTGAAGCGTGGGTCCTTTCTTTTCCTTGGTTTCGGGGTCCTGCGGCCTTGCGCTGATGCTGCCTCGAATCTGATGTCCCTTCACTACACTACAGTACTCGACTCTCGACTTGCCAGAATTGTTCCATGGCCTGTCCTTGACTTGATCCCGCTCTGCCTCAAACTCGTCTGATTTTCCTTTGGCAGGCGGGACAGTGGGGTCACTTGGGAATAAGGGGCCATCGCATTTCATCCAACATCTGGATCATCGAAGGCTCGAAACGTCGTCGCGCCACAGAGCAAAATGCTGAAACGTCCAGGGTCCAGGTCTAGGGTGCGAGCGGCCACGTGAGATGATTTGCTCATTTTTGAACCGAGTCAAGGATACCGCACATCATCCCAAGTCTGCAGCGTGCTGTGGTGCTGTACAGTACAGTCCGGAGTAGTCTCGCCGCGATTGTGTCGCTGCACTCTTGTTTAAGTCACTGTAAGATAAGAGGCACAGCCTGCTATGCGACTCATATGCATCCGATCGAGCAGATCTGAGTCTGTCCGCAATCTCTGAGCCTTTGCATCGCCCTTTCTCTTGCACTCTTCGTAATCAATCTATCCGAATTGATCAAACGTCGAAACATGTATCGAATTGTCTTCAGGAAGTATTCCGATCGGCATGAGCAATGAGCCTCCAAATCAGGGCTGGAATGCAGGCTCAGCAACGGTGAAGAGGGCGCCAACAAGGTCGCAATCGAATGCTGACGGTCAGGCTGCCAGGCCCGCGATGCTCTCGTTCGTTTACGGAAGTCGATTATGTCATGGTGTGTTTCATGTTTATCGGTCCAACTTCTGTCCAATCAGCGAGCCCTGCTTTTCACGGCACAGCGGCTCTCGCTTGGTCTCTGCTCTTGGTGCACGCACATTGCGCAGCGTGCGGTGCGGTGAGCTGGGGAGTGAGGTAAGCAAGCAAGCGTCTCTAATTTCAAGAAGCATGTTAAGCAAATGATCTTATCATTGGATGAAACTCTCGGCTTTGGAAGATCCCATGTGTATGGACCAGATCTTGTCGAGTCGTGTAATCGAATTGCCTCAACTTTCGGGTCTGCAGAGCTCTACAGTATTATGCCACACCAAAATGAATCGTGGAGATTTAGGAAGAGTCATTCAGATCCCTTGAATGCAAGATTGATTGCCGGCTCATGTCAAGAGCGACTCCAGTCGTCGTGTATACCTTGACCTAACTTTACCTTCTCGAAACCTGGTTCAAATGAAAAGAAAGCATTGAAAATCGCCATTTTTCTTTGAAATCAGCATCTTCACGCACCGCCTACGAATACGTACCTATCCAAGTACTGCTGCCTTCTGTCGCCCGATATTTATCCGCCCCCCATGTGCCCCATCGTTCGCTTGACTGCACAAGATTTTCAACCACTTCTCGTGAACCCACTTCCACTTCTTCCTGAAATCACCTGAGCGCAGACAGGGCGCTATGCCCATGCCGCCGTCAGTCATCAAATAGACCTGATATCAATGACGCGCAGGTCGCTGTCTGTCTCGTGAACCTTCTCTCGACTGCGACTCACGACAAAGGTATGCTTCGTGCCCTCTTTTACTCTGTTCCGACCAACGCATGATGATTTCAATTATTGGAGCTGTCTGAATTCTTCTGTTGATAAGACACATTATTTTACGCTTTTTCCCTGATTTTCCTATCCGACACGCTTTGTCTCGCTCGACTTTGATCTGCGTGGAGCAATGCTAACGCAATCAGTTTCCTGGTCGAGTCCTTCCGCAACAGAGGATGAGCTTGCGGGATAATAGCGTGTTCTCGTGGTAATATCGACTTGACAGTTGAAAAGCAACCATGGAGGTATCGAATGGAGCCGCGACTGGCGTGGGGCAGAATGGTGTGAGCGGACAGCAGCAGCAGCAATCATTCAAGCTCAAGTTTTGCACAGTTTGCGCTAGCAACCAGAACCGGTGAGTACCAGCTTTGCTTCCCTCGATGCGGCTGTCCCCGGTTGTTGACGGCGGACCAGCTCCATGGAGGCACACCTACGACTCTCGCAGGCCAACTATCCCGTCATCTCCTTTGGCACAGGTTCTCTCGTGCGCCTGCCTGGACCGACCATCACGCAACCCAATGTCTACCAGTTCAACAAGACCTCCTACGACAGCATGTATAAGGAGCTCGAGTCCAAGGACTCACGGTTATACAAGCACAACGGCATCCTCAATATGCTTGATAGAAACAGAGAAGTCAAGTGGGGCCCTGAGCGGTGGCAGGACTGGGCTGTGGGCATCCCTCGCCTCCAGCACGTCAAAGACCGCGGCCACGAGGGCACGGAAGGCGGCGTAGTCGACGTAGTGTTCACTTGTGAGGAGCGGTGCTGGGATGCTGTGATTGACGATTTGCTCAGCCGGGGATCCCCGTTGAATCGCCCCGTGCACGTAATCAACGTCGACATCAAAGATAACCACGAGGAAGCCCACATTGGCGGCCAGGGCATCCTCGACCTTGCCAATTCCCTCAACACGGCCGCTGCGGAGGAACGCGAATCGGTCGGCACGGCTGCCTTTGACAGCGGCAGTGCGGCAGGTCGAGCAACATTTGACGAGAAGGTGCCTGAAATCCTCGGAGCCTGGCAGGAGCGATGGCCAAACCTACCTGCGACATGGACATTGGCCTGGTTTTGATTCCCTTGCTTCTACAAATACCCTCTCCGGCACCTTATATATGGAAACGCAAAGCATGTAATCCTGGTCGTGCCATCGCCATGCTGGCGTTATGGCCTCGCACTCTGACTCTGCAAGAAAGCATTGCTTTGATGGCATGACTTTTGTGGCAATTGAGTCTTCTTTCAGTCTTGAACGACGACCGATATGTGGCTACAAGCCATTACGAGAATCAATTCTTACCTTGATGACGAGCACCTGGAGTCACACACATTTGAGCGCAATGAGAGTGCGGCGGGAGAATTTGAAGAACGCAGGCATCACCCATAATGAAGAACCATCGTGAAAGGCCATGGTCTGCGCAGACGCGCTCGTGGCTCCAGTTCTTAACGTTATTGTGATACGAGGGGTGACCAATCATAGTCTCTTTGCATCTCGTCGACTGCATTCAGGTGAACACGATGCGCGGCTGCAGGCGCAGCTAGGGTTTTCCTACTACGATGACCGGGCCTCGTACCTTGTGGCACACACATACACACGCACATGCACACCATTGTCCTTCTGAAGGAAAGGGGGGCCTCGGGCGGCTGCTACGAAGTACGAATGCCGTGGACGACAAATGAGACAAGGGTTCGGATCTGCGGGAGGACGCCAGCTCATTTCCATTGTCTCTCGCTGTGCCGCATCGGAAGGAACCACGAGCCGCACGTTAGCGGCACAGAAAGAGAGCAAGTACGGAGAGAGGAGATGATACGTGATTCGAATCAAAGATGTGCATTACGGAGATGATGCGGATTTGACATGCGAGATCTGGGTCTCCGATCCGATTCTTCACAAACGACGAGGACAGGCAAGCAGAGAGGCACATCACTCGCGGTTCATTCATTACGTAGTGTCTGGGGTTGAGGTTGTCGACCGGGGTAAGAGGGGTTTTCTAGGAAGAAGAGTTGGCTCGGGCGATGCGATCACGTCGAGTCGTCGTCGAGCAGATCGATCGCCAGGCTGAGCACGTGTACTGCATCCACCTACTCGGTGCTGGGATATAAATCAAGAAAGACTGCATATAACCGCGTATTGGCTTGACACGCGTAAATGACGGTTGGGTCGCGTTGCCGCCAGCCTTCTCGGGCTACGTATTCATACTTGTTCGACATTGGTTCGCGGTAAGGCCGTAGATAATCATCGACCCTCCCCCCCTCCTCTCTCTCTCGGAAGAAGGACGGGTTGGCTGCTATATCCGGACAGGATCGAGTGGGGTCGCACGACGGAAGCATCGCAGATGGCGCGCATATGGGAAGTGCATGGATGTGAAGGGGGGGAGATGGGGGGGTGGGATCGGTAGCGATTCGATTGGCCCAGGGCAAAGAAAGAGAGTCATGAGTTGGGACAAACGTCGTTGTGCGTGGAGTTAGGGTGGTGTTGTGGAGAGCTTGCTTGGGATGAGCGGTGGTGGCCGGGCTGGCCGCGCGCAGCTGAAGGTGGGCGCGCACATTGAGGCTTTTTCTTTGGCTTGAGCTGGGACAAGCCAACCAGGGAGGCCTGGACTGCATTCATGGTAGACGTGATGCGAGTTGAGGCTGCAATTCTTCCCATTGATGACTGACCGAGTCGAAGAAGCGCGCTTGGGCGGGGACGACGAACCAGATGACGAGGATACCCATTCTTGTCAGGCAGCGGCGTCGAGAGTCATGCTAGCAACAAAAAAGAGACATGGGAGAAGCATTGACGAGCATTGGATGATCAAGCAGACAAGCCACACATCAGTTGATGCCATCATGGGAAACATGCGGTCATGGATAGATCATAGATGTGTGTCCAACTCGCTGCAGAATCAATATTCAACATGCTTAGGTAAATGTTTGGGTTCCATCACCCCCCTTTCCCATGGGGTTTAAGAATCGTCCATCGAGTATTCTAAATTCCCGACCCGCCCTTGGGGCTTGCTGGGCGCAAGCATCGAAGGATCGGCGGGCATTTTGCATCGACAATCCGCAACGTTGAGCCCCCTTTTTGCTGGGTTAGGCGACCTACAACACCAAGTCACTTCGTCACTCGTGGCTAAGTTAGACCCCTCCTCTCCCTCCGTTCAGCCAGGCCACATGCGGTTGGGCAAAACGGGCTAAGTTCAGAAAAAAAGGGCTCTGGCTAATGAGGCGCCTGCGTGCTCTCTCCCACCGTTAGCGTCAAGCACCCGGGTCGAGCGACGAGTGAGCGACGTCGAATCGATCGGTGGAGTTGCGGCGTCGTCGTCGTCGTCGTCGTCGACCTTGTCGTGCTCCGTTTGTGGGGAGGAAAGCTTATTCAGGGGGAAAAAAGCGTCTGGTGGACGCCAGCAAGTGGGGTGGAACGCTCGGGGTGGGCTGCGGTACGTACTTGGTAGTGGAGAGATCAACGCGAGCCAATCGATTCTTTGGATGACAGTCCCCCCTCTCTCTGACTGAGGCTCTCGCTGTCTCTTTTTTCGTTGCCGCCGAGTTTAAGAATGCCAAGCTGAGAGCCCACTGGATAAGCAGACGAGGCAGCCGAGCGCTTGGACGCTGAAGAACGGGCTCGAACCATGCAAGGCGGGTACGAACGAAGTCACGCCGACTTGAAAAGGGAACGCGCATGTGTGTCCCGGATGTACTGTACGATACTGTACCGTCTTTTTTCTGAATGGCTCATTTTAAACCTGCATTGATGGCATGGCAGAGGCCTCATTTTAGCCTCGAGGCGCGCCTCGTTGCATTGCCTCGCTAGCATGACTTGCACCTGAACTAATGGCAGGTATACTGTCAGGTTTACTTACTGCGTAGATATTGCCTCGATGTGATGAGATTCGACTTCTTGATCAAGCCAATCGAGGTACAATCGCCAAGATTGCAAGAGAGGCAAAAAAGGGCTCCCATCGAATGAATGAGGCATCGATATGCCTAGTGCCCGAGCTCTGAAGAAGAAGAAACAGGGGGCCGTTCGACGCGAGTCCTCCCTTGCGCCATCGACCCCCCAGAAAAGTCCCCGTAGTCGTACTGCTTGTAGTTGCATCAACACTTTTGACGGTGAATAAGTTACTACCTAGGTAGGTACGAAGTATTCGTAGAGGCAGAGAGAGATGCAGAAACCCGGACCGCCGCTTGCCCTGGTCTGTTGTTGTTCTTTTCCTCCCCGCCACGAGGGGCATGCGCGACCTGACTGACGTCTTATCGGCCTCGAGGCCGGTGACGACTTACCTGTTCGTTCCCCACGCGAGTCCAGGGCATTGGAAACGGTTTTCTTCTCTCTCTCTCTCTCTCACTTCACGATCTTGTGCCCCGTCTGTACAGTATCTCCCGCTCTTGCCCTTCATTGGGACACCCGTTCAAAGTCATCGTCGACTTCTCTCCCCCTCACCCCACACCCATTCTGTCCTCCTACCTTTTTCGGATCGTACTTTTCGCCCGGCCTTTCCTTCATTCGTCAGCTCGAGGCGGGCACGAGATTGGACACTCTTCTCCTTTGATAATACCATCTCGACCAGCCAGGAAAGCAGTAACGGCAGGCAGGGGACGGCCAAAGGGGGCTCATTTCCGGTTGGGCGTAGTATCGACGCACGCCTGCCAACGAAGACAGAGGCCGCCGGGCCGTTGTGTCTAGACTCTAGACTGAGGTGGTCGCACCTCCTTTTTTCCCCGACCCTTTCTCTCTCACTCTCTCCTTCTCTCCTTGGCCCCTGCGACTTGCGACTTTGCTCGTACTTGTCCCGTCTGGCGTCGGCTGTCCGCAACACACATACACACACTGCACAGCACAGCCTTTTTGTTCGTGCGCTTTACTCCCCCGCACGGTCCCTGTCACAAAAGCTTCGTCGCAGTCGTCGCGGATCTCTCGTCGACACATATTGAGGTATCCCCCCCTACTGTACGAAGTAGACACCCTATTTTTGTGCAAAACGCGACAAACGAATCTCTGCAACGTCTGCGCACAAACAACGGACAGCATCGGCATCAACTCTCCACTGCTAGACACAATAACGAGCGCATTGCATTGCACAAATATCCTCGCAGCAGCCCCTCTCTCCCCGGGGACACACACATACTGTACAGTACACACATCACACACGCAGTGCCGGCTTGTTCCCACCGAGTCAAGGACCCCGTCTCGCGGCTTTTTTGTCTCTTACTAAGGCCCTTTTTCTTGTCGGGCGGGCTTTTTCCCCCCTTGGTGTCTCGTTATCCCCTTATTTCCCAGGCCAAGCCCAGCTCATCTTCCCGTGGTTCCCCGGCCCTGTTCGGGTGCCTGACGCGCCGCCCACCCCCAAAAAGCAAGCGGGCAGCCAAGCAAATCTGCAAGGTACCTCGCTCACCTACAATCAAGGCACCACGGACCAAGTACCTCATTCTCCGTCTAGCTGACGGGGCCCATTAATCGCCCCCTTCCCCAGCACCCAAAGGCCGGGCCGCATCTGCGAGCCACAGGGGGCAGTGCGCAGTGGTGCTGGTTTGGTGCATGCCTGCCGAGAGTAACGGGGAGTACGGGCTCCAGGACGCACCCGCCGTGCAACCAGCGGCTTCTTTGTCGGCCTTCCGACTTGTTCCCTCGCGCAACACCTTCTCCGCCCTTTCCCCTTCCCGATCATGAGCGCCGGTGGCCGCAATGCGCCGCTGTCTCCCATCTTCACTGGCGCAAGCGAATGGTCTTTTCCCTCAAAGCTGCCTCCCACCGATCCAGGCGGCCCTTATCCCGCAAGCCGCGGCAACCTCGTCTCGCCACCCCCATCTGGCGGCTACAACGGGAACATGAGCATGAATGGCTTCCCTCCGGGGCCACGGAGCAATGGGGGGCCTTCGCCTCCCCCATCCATCGGCCGCTCCAGCAACGGCACAAACATGTATTCAGCCCGCAGCGAGGGCAACCGCAATAGCACCCGCACCGACATCGACGACTCGGTCCTCAACGACCACTATCTCGCCCTCAAGATCTTCCTCAACTCGCGCGACGCCAATAACCGCCAGCAGCCCAACAAGGCTCGCGACAAGCTACTCCGCCTCTCTTCGGTTCAATTTTACGAGCTTAGCACCGATGTTTACGACGAACTCATGCGCCGCCAGGCCCTGGCCAGGACTCCTCCCAACGCCCCCAACACACCGCCATCCTTTCTCCTGCCGGAAAAGACATTTCATCCCAAGCGAAACCAGGCTCGACAGCGTCTATCGTCGCTGGGACCTCCGCGATTCCGCGATCTCGCCGCTGACGTCTACCATGAAATCGAGCGGCGATTTCCTCAATTTGCCGGCGGCGATATTCCCAGGGTTGGCAGCTCAATGTCGATGCGCGCTGGAGGCCCCGTGAGCCGGCCGGGTCCGCCCTCTAACGGAAACATGTATCCGCCTCGAGGCCAGAGCCGCATGCGACGACCTTCAGACGCCAGTTCGTCTCGCGGCCCTGCATCAAACGATCCTTATAGCATGCCTCAATCTCCCGCCGTTGCAAATGGTGATTATTCGCGTCCCATGCAAAAGCAGCTGAATCAGAACAACACGATCGTCCCGAACAAGAGCACGATGCTCGAGGAGGACGACGATAATGTCGCCGACGACGATGGAGGCGACTCTTTTGGTCTCGAGCGATCACGAATCGACGGTTTGCAGCGTAATGGCGGCGAAAGCTCCGAGGTATGTTGTTTTGCTGGACAGTGAAGAGACACCTGACTGACTTCTCGACAGGCGGATCAGCGACGTATGCAAGAATATCAGGCTCAGATTCGTGATCTTCAAGAGCGACTAGATATTGCTGAAGATGCCAGGAGAAAGCAGCAGGACGAAATGAGCAGTGCACTCGACGGGGAACGGTCGCGAGCATCAGCGGCTAATACGGAGAAGAAGGAATGGAACGACATCCGCCTTAACCTCGAAAACAAGTTGGCAGAGGCCCAAAATCTTAACAAGTCGATGAAGCAGGAACTCGACCGCATGCGCGACGATCACGATGACGAGACGCGGAGACTCCGAGAAGAGCTGTCTGCCGTGCAAGCATCTCGCGGCGGTCGATCAGGCGACGTAAGTGCCGGAGTTCAACAAGAAAACGATCAGCTTCGCGAATCCCTGCGGCAGCAGCAACAGGTCACAGATGAGGTTCGCCGAGAGGCACAAGAGTTTCTTCTCGAAATGAGGGCCCTCTCCCAACAAAGCGATGCGACGTACGAGAAGCAGGCCGAGATGGAGAGGACGATTGAGCAGCTCGAACGCGAGGTGCGCGAGTGGAGAAATAGATATGCGCGCGCAAAGACGCAGTTGAGGAGCATGCGCGCATCGTCGCTCGGCTTGCCCATGGAGCAGGACGCTGCCAAATACGTTCGAGACAACGGCTACCTCGCTGCCAACGGGCTCGTCAAGGACGTGCACGTGGTTAAGTTCCAGACGGCCGTCGACGAGCTCCTGCAGACGGCCCGCCGCGAGACTCCTGACAAGGCTGTTGATGCCATGAAGCTTGTCGTCGTCAGCGTCCGGCGCATTACGAGAGATCTGGACGAGTCTACGCCCGGCGACGAGGATCTTGCACAGCAGCAGATGAAACTCAAGGCAAGGGTGTCCTCGACCGCCAACGGCCTCATCACAGCATCCAAAAATTTCGCCGCCAGCGCCGGCATCTCGCCCGTCTCCCTTCTGGACGCAGCCGCCTCGAACCTCACAGCGGCTATCGTCGAGCTTCTACGGGTCGTCAAGATTCGGACGACGCCTGCTGGCGAACTGGAAGAGGACGATGACGGTTCCATCACCCCTGTCGAGTCGGCCAGCTTCTTCTCTCCGCGCAGCACTGCGCAAACCTCTGCGCAGGAGAACCTCCCGCCGCCCCGGCCCTTCCAGGGCATGGGTGGCATCCGTGCCAGTGCAGAATCTTCAGACTACAGCCCCGTCAGCTCACCCCGAAGCTCCGCCGACCGGTACCCGCCAAACGGTGCAAACGGATTGGCAAACGGTCTCGGGTACATGGGTCTCGGCAATGGCGTCTCGGGTGGTTACGGCGGCGGTCGACCAGACGACTTCAAGGTACCCGCTTACGGCACATAAAAAGTGGCTCTTGGTCGTCCATCGACGCAGCTGACGGTAGTGTAGATCTACCTTGATGACCAGACGGCGATGCTCGTGTCGGCGGTGCAGAGTTTAGTGAATTGTGTGCGTTCCGATGCCGACTTGTGGCAGATTACCGACGACGTCGAGGCCATTAACGCCACAGTGACCAACATTGTTTCCGAGGCAAAGATGAACGGTTACGGCGACAGGGTCGTCCAGCTGGACGATTGCCGACGAAGACTTATCGATTCCAATCAGCGCGGTCGCCAGATGGCCGACTCGGGTACACGCCAGACCGACGGTGAATGGCGGGCATGGGCGCAGACTCTGCCGCCCATTGCCTTTGAAATAACCCGTGAGGCCAAGGACTTGCCGCAGCGTACAGGTCGCCTTTCGCCGAACCCCGACACCGACGAGTTCTCATGAAGTAGGCTGCGGCTGGCGAGATGAAGACTTGGGCGATGGTACTGCCTTTCACGCGTTGCATGATGGCTTTCTCTTCTATGCGATTCGAACCGAAACGCTTGTTTGATACCCCCACGATTATATTATTATTTTTCTTTTACGCTTTTGTATTTTTGTGATAACGCTACGTCTCGCGTATTTTGTAACAATGCCGGTGGTGGAGGTTTAACAAGGAAAAGGGCTCAGGTTTAAGGCATAACGTCCCGGTTACGCCCAGAGGGACTGGATATGATGGGCCTCTCTGTTGGGTACGATGGATGATTTTCGCAAGCGTCCCTGTATTGGAGATG
The DNA here is from genome assembly GCA_000472125.2 of Hirsutella thompsonii MTCC6686. NCBI lineage: Eukaryota > Fungi > Ascomycota > Sordariomycetes > Hypocreales > Ophiocordycipitaceae > Hirsutella > Hirsutella thompsonii. The sequence continues at coordinate 166,352 of APKU01000089.1, forward strand.
TTGTTCCACATTATCATCTCTTAGAGAGAGAGAGAAGGACCATTGGGCTTGGGGGACTTGGTATCATGGGACCTTGGATGGTCGGGTCATCTTGGACCGTTGAGCGAGCGAGGACAGTATTGCAGTACTCGGCTATCCAGTATTCATGGATGGTTTCGTTAGGGCTACAATATCGTGGTCTCTGAACGAGACCCCGGAAATTCACTCCATTGCATGATTCACAATCCGATTCTCACCACTGATTACTGAAGAAAGGGGGGGGGGAGGGCAAGTGAATGAAGATGTGCTGGAAATGAAAGATTGGCGATCTCTTGGCTAAGTCTGGCTTGTTAATCCTGGGCGACCCAGAAGTGATGGGACCCGCAGAACAAGGGTGCTGTGCCGTACCTTGCGAAGTAATACCGATCCGTCCCAGTGGGAGGCACGACATTGCAGTGACTTGCAGTGCACCAGAGTAGAGTGCATAGCAGTAGACCTACCTAGGTTGAGGCTCAAGCCGGGCCGGGCCCCCCCACGGGACGGGAACAGGGGGGAGGCGCTACATAACGGCAAGGCAGCTATAGCGCAACCATATGGCCCATGGTGCGTGTAAATGACTTGAAGAAAAGATGGCCTGACTTTGGGTTGTGAGGTGAGGCTACGAGTGAATGTTGGATTTGGTGATGCTGTGCGGACTGCAAAGGATAAGAGGATGAATGTCGGGGTTTTGGTGTTTCTTGGGGAGAGATGACTTGGCGAGACATGTCAAGACTTTCCTGCAGCAATTACAAAGTCTGGAAACGGATGCTGTAGGGGAAAATCGGTAACATGGGGAGATGTCACTGCGTCAAGAATTTGACGATGATGTAGAGCGCCGCCTCTCTCCGTACCTAGGCTAGGAGACCCGAGGACAGAAAAGCCCAGGGCTGAAAATGGAGAACCACCAGAGACAAGAGACAAAGGCCAGAGCCAGGAAACCGGCGCCCTGGAGCAGGGGAATAAGTGGTTCCAGCAGGACCACGTTTCTCTCGCAGGTCGTACGTACCTTTACTTGATAATCCGGCGTCCCCCCTTTCGCACGGCCGGATCTAGATTGATGGAAAGGGGTGTGTGGGCCATGGTGTGATCGGGGCCCCGGGCAAAAAAAAGATGGCACGATGGGGGAACACGAAGCCAGTACTTCGTAAGTAAGTGACATCGATAATTACCTACTTGCTGCTTTGACCCTGTGAGCAGACAGCGCGGGCATACCAAGCTCTACTACCTTGCTGTACTGTATCTGCTCGTGTTCCTGGGAAACTCAACCCAGACGAGGTCTGCATGACATTTGCGCTGTCGAGAAGGCTGCAACAGAAAGGGCGGTAATGGAAGGCGATGTCACAGTCGAAGCATCGACTCCCAGAGGTTAACTTGGGTGGTGTAACGCATCGGAAGGATCAATACAGTGACATCGCAAGGGGGTCAATGCACGGTCTAGTACTGTAGGTAACTTACTTGGAAAACGGGTGCTGATACTGGTGTGGGTGATTCTTCTTCTCTGGCGCCTGGGCTAATACTTCATGGTTCCAGGTCCGTTTCCAGGAAATCGGATCCGAGGTCAGGTCCAGGTCGGGCGCCAGGTCCCCCGGGTCGACGAATTCGATACCCACGTGAGGCGCGGCAGACCCTGTCGACTCTACAGTAAGTTCTCTCATGTCCATGACCCTGTGGTGCTCTGCCGACAGACGTACTTTCATCGCAGAGGCCAGCGTCCGTGAAAGCGCAGTCGAGCAAAGAGGAATGAGAAGATAGACATTAGAGAGGGGGGGGGAGAGAGATAGCAAGAAAGGTCCAAGGGGTTGCTGCTTCCTCGTCGGCAGAAGACCGAGAATGAAAAAGAACAAGAGCACAGAGCAGGAAGTGGCGAAACCGGAAAAGAGGGAGTCGGCGGAAGGTGGGTTCCATCTTGTTGGTGTGTCCCTGGTGCCCCCGGGCGGGTTGTGCGCTCCAATGTTCCTTCCAGGCGATACTGCAAGTTAGTACAGTACAGCCAGAATGAGGAGCAGACTGACAATTCGAGAGTAACCTACGGTACCGATCGCACTGTAAAGTGACTTCTTCTTTCGCAGGGGCCCCGCCCCCACGTCAAGTCCCGGGTCCTTGAGGTGGTTTGCCTTTGCCCTGCATCCGCGACGTAAACGAACGACGTCTGCCCCCCCCAATAGACCTTGTACGTCCACCTCGCCTACACCGCAGCCTGTTCGCCCACGCCCCAACGACGAGGGAAGCCGCATCCCGCAACTCAAATTTTCCATTCTCGTCTTTTCAGAATCTTTCTTTCCCTCCTCATCCTTCCTTCCTACTGCGACTTACCGACTTTTTGGTGGACAGGCGAGAAAGACCATTCGAGTGGAAAAGTGGTAGGCGCTACCGTCGACTTTCGCCTCCCCCATCGGCTTCTTGCGATGCGCATCGCTTCAGTGTCGCATGGCTCGACCCGCTCTCGACAGCACGTTGTCACTCCTGACCTCTGCAGCAAAGAGTGCTAGCCAGCACGCTCCGGCATTCCCGCCAACTTTTTCAGAGTCGCGCGAAACGAGTCGCGCGCAACGAGAGACGATCCTCTGAGAGATTCTGCTCCAAGAGGCTGAGCATTGGCTCATGGTCTCGACGTCTTTTGCGACAAGTGCAGTTACTCCCACCACTGGGCACGACGACGCCCGTTTTCCTTACGCTGCGCAGACCGACTGCACTCCGGTTTATCAAGATCGAAAACTCTGGATATATACAAGCGAGCCATCATGGTATCGCCGGAGGAGCATGGGGATGCGCAACTGGCCGTGGCACAGCCCAGCGCACCGCAAGCGTCTGATCGCCCGCAGCAGCACGCCGTCGGCCAACCGCTTGACTTGGCCACCCCACGGATCATGAGCGACAACGAAGGCATGTCGGTTGGGCCAGAATTTCCAACAACGGGAGACTTGATGCAAAAGTCAACGAGCCAAGAAACACCTCAACAGTTGGCGGATATCGCCCCGGCCGTCGCGCGAGGATCCGAACCCATCGTGCATCCCGTATCCACCTCCACACCCACCTCTGTACCGATTCCAGATCCAATTCCCGGCACTGCCCCGCTAAAGCAGAATCAACCAACTGAAGCTACTGAACTTCCGAAGTTCTCGATTCTTGATCAAACGGCGGATCTTGAGGAAAAGCAAAGTCCCCCGCCAGGCTTGGTAGATGATGCAGTGACTACCACACCTACGCTGCCCGAATCCAGGACTCAAGTTGGCGACGCTGCACAGCTGACGCAACCTCTTAAGAATCCCGGCAGTACTCTCGAAATATCGGATGTCCCCATTAGCGAGAGCGAGCATTCCAGTTGCATCCCGGACACTCACATTGAGCATGACTACGATGAAGTTGATGAGCATCGCATTTGTCGTCTGAAACCCACAGCCGCGCAATGGAAAGATTTCCCTGCCGTGTTGGCCTTTGCCAAAAAGCTGGGTGTTCAGGGAGACGGCTGCTTCAAAGTGACTATTCCCGACGGCTTACATGATCCACTTCCGGACAAGCCTGCCAAGGTAGTTCCCGCCAATGCCTACAAGGTGAAGCAGATTAAGAAGACGACTTTTTGGCAAGTCAGCACGGTGCCGTCGGATGGCGAGTTCGGTTCTTTCAAGACGGGCCCGGACTTTTGTGACAGCGTCGATACTGCCCTCAAGAATTTGAAGCGGCTCTTCAGGAGCAACAAGGATAGGCAGATGCGCAGTGTTCGTTACAGAGTCGACGTGCCGGCCTGGACTCCCAGGCAGAGACTCGAGGCAGGCGTGCCGGAGAAGAGTCCTATCCATCCTCTCAAGGGTGACAAGCTGGACTACACAAAGGCCGTCATCCCAGGAATTCACACACCGTATGTGTACGAAAGCGGTCCGCATTTTGGTGCCACTTTTCAGATTCATGCCGAAGACTTTCGTCTTGCTTCTCTCAATCATCTATATAAAGGGCGCAAAATATGGATTGTCATTCCTGCTACCGCAGTCGACATTGCCGAGAAGGCTCTGGGTCGTGGCGAGGGCTGCTCGCAGTTCATGCGTCATCGTTGCGAGTTTTTCTTCCCGGATAAGCTCGACAAGCTCGGCATCCCCTATCGGCTTGTCGACCAGCGGCCGGGTGAGACGATTGTCATTTTGCCGGACGCCTATCATGAGGGTTTCAGCACCGGGTATACCATCGCAGAGGCCAAGAACTATGCCGACGAGACCTGGAACACCGACTCTTACCAGCCGTGCCAGACGAGCTGTCGTCTAGTGACGGCGATTCCGGCTGCACTCATGCGACCCATTGAAGAGGGTGAAGATAGACTCAACCTATGTGCGGCCTATGGCGATGACGGGCGGCTCATTCCACTCGAAACGCTGCACAAGCGTACAGCCAGTGACCTGGGCGGCGAACCCAATGTGGTGGAGCAATTTGATCTAGGGACCGCTGACGCTTGTACAGGCACTCTACTCGATGAGAGAGGTGCGAAACGAATCAAAACTTGATGCGCGCAATTCCAGTGATCTTGCGGCCACGTTTTAGTTGAATGATGGGGACGTAATCAGGGTGCCGTTGAAACTCAGCTTCACTTGCATTATCTTCGCTTTTTCTTACTGGGAATCGGGCTTCACATTGGGAAAAGGATGGACGGATGCTAGGCTCCCGGGAGCATACTCTAGCACAGAAAGGACCTGGCGTCAATCGGCACAAAAGGGGGCATATTTGGGCACGTCTTCGACGCGAGGATTTTTGGGATCTTATGAACCTTGCCAGGAATTGGGATGCATGTTTACCAGGCGATTCAAGGAAGGGAAAATGGGATGTTTATCGGAGGAGCATTATCATGCGAAATATTATTACGTCTTTTCTTTCCATGTATCATGAGATGCATTGTCTGCGCAAGGCAGATTCGTGGCAAAGGCCTGCATACTAGATATAGCCTACAATTCGTTCTTTCTCTCACGTTCTTGCCTATTGACCTCGTCGCGGAAGGCGTTGCCCCCACGACTCGCGCCAAAAGCCGGGCTGACGGGGCTGTTGACCAAGCTACCGAGCCCGTCACTGTCCCTTCGCGGGCGGGGAGGCTCATCGTGGTACTCTGCGGGCGGTGGTGACACGGGCGAGGTGTCGAGCTGGATACCGTTGTCCTTGTTGGCGGCGCGGCGCTTGCGACGGCCGGTGTAGCCCCTGCGAGCGCGGCCCATGACGTTGCCGAGGTTGATGCGGCGCGTCTTGCGGTGCCATACGAAGAGGCCGACGAGGATGAGGGCGAAGCCGCACAGGGCGAGGGGAAGAGCGATGAGTATGGCCTGCTTGTTGGGGGCATGTGTGGCGGCCTGGCGGTGGGCGTCGGGGCGCTCGACGGTGATGGGGAGAGCCTGGGTGCGGTTCTGCGCGTCACCGCCGGAGAGGACGAGGGAGATGGTCAGGTTGTGCGGCTCGGCGCCGAAGAGGTGCTCCTTCTCGACCTTGAAGGGCCAGTAGCCGTCCTTGGCGGGGACGCTGTCCGAGGTGCTAATCTCGACCCATTCCTTGGTGTCATGGTTGAGGCGATCGAGGCGAACGGCGACTTGGCGTGTTGCGTTGCCCGGGAATCGGGTTGAGTTGTAGTAGTCGGGATCCCAAGTGACTGCGTAAAAAGAAAGGATTAGTATTCGGAAAATGAGGCTATTCACGCGGGAAGACTTGTCTGGGGGCGGACAGATGGATGGGGATGGGGATGGGGATGGGGACAGGAGACGCACTGTAATAAGTCTGGCCCAGCAGTAGGGTCGACTTGAGCAGGGGCCGACAGAACGGAGCAAAGGGCCCATCCGGGTTGAAGCAGCGAGAGAAGACGCCCTCGCCGGTGCGCCGGTTCGAGGCCGTCGGGTTCGGCGGCAGGCCCGTGCTGGTGCCGACGACGCCCCAGTTGCGCCAGGAGAAGACGGACCCTGTGAGCTCGTAAGGCGCGGCGTCGACGACGGACGTGTTGCCGCCGTCGGCCGTCGTCATGGAGGGGAACATGGTCTTGGGCGAGAGCGTGTCGCTGATGGGCCACAGCGAGACCCACGGCGCGAGCGAGTCGACCGTCGTCGCCGCGAGGTCCCCGGCGGCCCGGTCCCGCGATACCAGCCGAGCTGCGGGTGTCGGCGCGGGCGTCACGGCAGGGATAGCTGCTCCGGCAGATGCGCTCCCGCACAGGGCGAGCCCCGCGAGGAGCAGCGAGTATGCGCCGTCACGCATCTCGACGTACGTCTTCTGGCGGGTGATTTGCAAGTCGAGGGGGGACTGTGCCGGAGGGGCAGAGGGTTTCGAAGACAAGGGTTTTGTTGTCTGGGAGATTGGAAACTGTCGACAGCACCAAGACGAGAAAGTCAATTGCAACTCAACCGCTTCACTCGAAAAAAGCAGAAGAGGCGAGAGAAAAACGAGCGTGAAGAGGAGTTGGTGAGCGAGTGAGGGACGGAAGGGATATCAACAGGACAGACTGGGTGAGGAGGAGATGAAGGACCCGGCGCGGGAAATGCAAGGTCGGACGCGAGGCATGTTTTGCGCAATAATCGAGAAAAAATGCCATTAATGCAGTTGCGCGTGGGGAAAAGTAGATGTACCATTCCAAGGCGGGAGTAAGCCAGTGGACAAGAGTATAGGGACTTGGAGGACGGATGGTCCCTTGAGTTTAGGCGCCGGACGGACTGGCTTGCCGATCACGGTAGTCTATGCCGCTTTGCCCTGGGGACTGGCAAGCACAGCTACTGCATTTTGTTGTCGGTTTGAGCACGGTCGAATAAGTTTACAGTAGGTGGGTTGTTGGATCTGTCGACTATTTGAACCCTTTGCAGCCGTTTTCGCTTTGGTGTCAATGTCCTCCGGAACGTTTTGCTCGTGAGTGATTGTCATACGACGTTGAATTCGCTCCCCGGCTTGACTCTGATCTACCTAGACTTACAATGCCATTGAGGCTCTTGACGATGCCGGTTACAAGTGTCTGCATGAAAGGCGGCTCAGGTTGACAGACTCCATGTGCGGACTGAGTCGTTATTTGACATCAGTCATTATCCAAGCCGCCTCGAGTCGGTATAGCAAGTGCAGATAGACCATGGAGATCAACACTGCAAAACGACACGTGGGAATTTTTCGAGTTTCTTGAACAGAGATACGCTTATCTAGATGGTCACCGGACGCCTCTTTGCTGTAGATAGAAGGAGGTCGGGCTCGCGTGACATGACTTGGACCTCGAAAAGGCTGAAAGGCCGCCAGGGACCTTAATAAGCGTGCCTGACGCCGCCGCCCCAGCCATTTGATCCTTGCTGCCTCAGGCCAACCCCGCTTCCTTGGCGGCCCTCCCCCCCTGTGCAAGCGCAGTTCGCCCGGCAAAGCAGCGTTTTACCCGTCCCTACGGAGGTCAAGTGCAAAGAGTCGATCCTCCAACTACCGCTGGCATCACCGACCGCCAGTCTCTGCCCGCCTCACCTGGCGCCCGCTCCGATCTGAGCAGCACCCTGTCCGCCACTGCTCATACTCTCATCGATATTGAATCCGATCGTCGCACGCACGCGTACGTCGCGACCGACCCCCTGCGGCACCATGTTGCCCACGTCGATGCGGCGCGTCGTCTCGGCGGCCCCTCAGGCAGCCGCTGCCGTCACCGTCAACTCGGCTCCAGTACTCCTCCGCGGACACCAGCGGCGATGTTCGTCGTCAAAGCCGTCGCGCCCCGATAATGGCTCTGGCGACATGGCCGGCCAATCCGTGCCTGCGTCGTCGACCTCGGCGCGCGCCGACAGCAAGTCAGCCGCCGACAAGAAGAAGCGGAGGAGCAAGGAAACGGCAGAAAGGAACGCCGCTTTCAAGAAACTCCCCTCTGTCCCCAATACGCAACACATGTCCCACGAAGGTAAGGGGAAAGTCCCCGATCTCGCAGAACCGGAACCGCTCTGACCCATATGCGCTGCAGCCCTCGGCCTCTCGAGCTTCTTCTCCCTTCACCGGCCCATATCGGTCACGCAGACCATGCCGAGACCCGTCACTGATGAGCACTTTGCCTCCATTTTCTCACCTCTGACCAAGGCCAACAAGATGACCAACGCCATGACGACCCTCTCCGAAACCATCGACCAGCTCGAAGGCCCTATGGCGCAGTTGACGCTAGGCCACCACGATGACTCGCACGCCGCCTCTGACGGCATGCGTAAAGTCCAGTTCCGCCATCCCGACGGCAGCGAGTCGAGCATTTACCTGCAAGTAGACAACATGTCCGGCGAATTCCTGCCCTTTCGCCCGCCTCCGCCGCCCGAGCCCCAGACAGCCGCCGAGGTCGAGGGCGCCGCCATCGAGTACGAGCAGCTCGAGGACGGCGCGCGGAAAAGTGTCTATAAGGCCACCGTCACCATTGAGGAGTTTGTGCAGCCCGATGGCCAGATCCGCGTCGTCGCGCACAGCCCCCGCATTCTCTACGACGATCAGCCCACCTCGTTCCTGGAGCGCATGGCACGCCGCCAGCTCCAGTTCGAGGACGCACTGGCGCGTCGCGACCTGCACGCCATCAGCGTCCGGAGGCAACGGAAGCTCAAGATGAAGAAGAAGAAGTACAAGAAGCTCATGAAGCGCACGCGCAACCTGCGTCGCAAGCTGGATCGGACTTAAGGTTACTCATGGATGCTGGCTGCTTTTATCTGGTTCACATTGTCGCATTCGGACGGCTTATGCTCTATTGTCGTCATAATCATTGATGGTGGCATCACGCATCGCGGTTCACTCATATCTCATAGACTTGCGCAAGCAAACATTCCTCTTTGCAACTATGCGTCGTCCGACAAGTGGAGCCCGCAGGCCGGTCAAGTCTGTGTCAGAGCTCGTGTACTGTAGTTTCTGCTCATCCGGTTTTTACAGCCGCTGAATACAACGATTTGTTCTTCACTTTCGCCGTAGAATTTTGGTGTTCAGTTTTATCACTTTGAATAAACGCCGCGCAGAACTCGTAGTCTATATGATCCCTAAAGTGTGAGTCTATCCCTCTTCTTGACTGAAAAGACTGACCAAGCATTGCTTTTTTCCTTCGTCAAAATCTATCCTTCACCTACAACCCCGGCAATCGCTGCGGTGAGGCTCGGTGAAGCCCGGTGTGGCTCCGTCAAGACCCCACCATGCAGATCCACGTTCCCGTCCCGCAGCTACTCACCGCCCGGCACAATTCGAGAGTTGCGCCCAAATTTTTGGCAATTTTCATGCGCCGCGGTCCCGCCTCCGATTCTCAGCCGGCGCAAGGCGACGATACGACGACATTTCAGGCGAATCTCGGTCTGGAGGCCAAAACGACAAGATGTCTCGAAAACAAGTGTAAGCTTACGCCGCCGAAATTCGAGAAAAGAATTCAGTCTTGAATAAAATGCTAATTAATCCGCAGGGATCAGCGCATCCAGACGCTCATCCGCAATGGCCTGCAGGAAAAGAAGAGGAGCTTCTTCGTCGTCGTCGGCGACCGCGCAAAGGATGTCATTGTGCACCTGCACTACATTATGTCCAGCATGGACATCAAGCAGAACAAGTCGGTTCTGTGGGCGTATAAGAGCAAGTTGCTGGGTTTCACCAGGTGAGCCGGCGTCGCATCAAATTCGAGGAGGAACACATGGGCTAATACCGCGCGCAAAAGTCACCGGAAGAAGCGCGAGACAAAGATCAAGAAAGAAATCAAGCGAGGCATCCGAGAAGCCAACACCGAAGACCCTTTTGAATTATTCGTCTCATTACACAACATCCGATATACGTACTACAAGGAGACGGACAAGATCCTGGGAAACACATTCGGCATGTGCGTCTTGCAAGACTTTGAGGCCCTGACGCCGAATATCCTGGCCCGTACGATTGAGACGGTCGAGGGTGGTGGTCTCGTGGTGATGCTGCTCAAGGGCATGAACAGCTTGCGGCAGCTCTACAACCTGTCCATGGACGTCCACTCGAGATACCGTACCGAAGCACATACCGAGGTCGTCGCCAGATTCAACGAGCGCTTCCTACTTTCGCTCGGCCGCTGCGACTCATGTCTTGTTATTGACGACGAGCTAAACGTACTGCCAATATCAGGTGGCAAGGACGTCAAGGCGCTGCCCCCTCCGGACCTGGACCAGCCCAAGACGCCGCAGCAGATCGAGCTCGAAGGCATCAAGGACGAGCACCGCGAGCGCGAGCCAGTGGGGTCCCTGATTTCGCTCGCCAAGACGGTCGACCAGGCCCAGGCCCTCCTGACATTCACCGACGCCATCTCGGAGAAGACGCTGCGGAGTACCGTCGCCTTGACGGCGGCCAGAGGTCGTGGCAAGTCTGCGGCCATGGGCGTGGCCGTCGCGGCTGCCGTGGCTTACGGATATAGCAACATCTTCATCACTTCACCGTCGCCCGAGAACTTGAAGACGCTCTTCGAGTTCATCTTCAAGGGCTTCGATGCGCTGGGCTACGCCGATCACGCCGACTACTCCATCATTCAAAGCACAAACCCTGACTTCAACAAGGCGATTGTCCGCGTCAATGTTCACAGACAACATCGCCAGACCATTCAGTACATCCGACCTCAGGACGCTCACGTTCTTGGTCAAGCAGAACTGCTAGTCATCGACGAAGCCGCCGCTATTCCCCTCCCCCTTGTGCGGAAACTCATGGGACCGTACCTGGTCTTCATGGCATCCACCATCAACGGCTACGAAGGCACAGGTCGCTCACTGTCCCTGAAGCTCATTAAGCAGCTGCGAGAGCAATCGCGATCTGCCTCTGCCAATGGTGAGACGCAGCTCGCCGATCGGTCGACCGGCAAAGCAGCCAAGACGGAGGAGTACCAAGCTGCGAGAAAGCTGCGTGAGATTACGCTCGCGGAACCCATCAGATATGCTCGTGGAGACGCTGTAGAGAAGTGGCTCAACAAGCTGCTGTGTCTCGATGCCACGCTGCCCAAGTCAAAATCAAACATCCACGGATGCCCGGACCCGTCTCAGTGCGAGCTGCTGGCCGTCAACCGCGATACCCTGTTTTCCTTTCACCCTGTCTCTGAAGCGTTCCTGCAGCAAATGGTGGCTCTGTATGTGGCCAGTCACTACAAAAACTCCCCAGACGATCTCCAGCTCATGAGCGATGCACCTGCGCACGAGCTGTTCGTCTTGGTACCGCCCAACGTCGAGGGCAGCGGAAAGCTGCCGGAGCCGCTGTGCGTCATTCAGGTTGCACTCGAAGGCAAGATTAGCAGGCAGAGCGTGCTGAACAGCTTGAGTCGGGGGCAGCGGCCCCATGGTGATTTGATACCCTGGCTTGTGAGCCAACAGTTCCAGGATGAGGACTTTGCTTCTCTTTCTGGCGCTCGCGTGGTGAGGATAGCGACGAACCCCGAGTATGTCTCCATGGGCTACGGGACAAAAGCCCTGGAGCTCTTGGTTGACTACTACGAGGGTCGCTTCGCCAGCCTGTCTGAAGATGACGACCAGATCATGGAGGAGGCGATGCGGCGAGAGACTGACGCGGAGCTGTCGAAAAAGTCCCTCCTGATCGAGGAAATCACAGTCAGAGATCAGGCCCACATGCCACCTCTGTTCGCGAAACTCAGGGAAAAGAGACCCCAGGGTCTTGACTATCTCGGTGTCAGCTACGGTCTCACCCCGTCTCTGCACAAGTTCTGGAAGCGATCGAGTTTCTCGCCCGTATATCTTCGTCAAACAGCAAACGACTTAACAGGAGAGCACACTTGCGTTATGCTTCGGCCGCTCGAGAACAGCGAGGACCGGTCATGGCTCGGCGCCTTCTCCAGAGACTTTCAAAAGCGTTTCCTGTCGCTTCTGTCCTATCAGTTCCGCACTTTCCCCGCAATCACAGCCCTGGGCATCGACGAATCGGCCAACATCGGGGCCAAGCTCGACTCGGTGGAGGCGGCTCCTCTGGACAAGATGGACCTAGATAGACACTTTACGCCATTCGACTTGAAGCGTCTTGAGTCATACGCCAACAACATGCTAGACTACCATGTTATCCTGGATATGATTCCAACGATTGCAACGCTGTACTTTACTGGCAGGTTGAAGGGAGACATCAAGTTGACTGGCGTTCAACAGTGCATCTTGCTGGCTATAGGCTTGCAGCGCAAGGACATGGACGTTGTCGGGCAGGAGTTGTCGTTGCCGTCTAGCCAGTTGCTGGCCATGTTCATCAAGGTTCTGCGCAAGGTCACGACGCATTTTGCCTCGCTCGTCTCTGCGGCGGTCGACGCCGAGATGCCAAAGGCAGAAAAGCTCGGAGTCACGAGGGAGAACGCCAGCGGTGCCCACGATGACGAGGTGGTTGACGAACGCTTCGTCCCGCTCAACACGTCTCTCGACGAAGAACTCGAGGAAGGTGGCAACGACGCCCTCAAGGAACTGAGGCAGAAGCAGCGAGAACTCATTGACTCACTGCCGCTAGACCAGTAAGTTGTGACCCCGAACGCCACGCGTGGTGATCCATCAGCCGAAACTCTTTTTTTCCCTTCTGATCGTTCCCCTCCACCTCTTTTGAAAACTAATTCCTCGCTAGGTTCGAGATTGAGGGCGACGCGCCTGCGTGGGAAGAAGCCGAGAAGCAGATTCGAAATGCGGCCAAGGACGGCAAGGCAGGTGCTATCGTGAGCGTCAAGTCGAGCAAGCAGAAGAGGAAGGCAGGACAACAGACGGCGGCGGAGGTGTATGAGGAGGCAACTGCTGCCGACTCGCGTAAGAGGGCCAAGAAGGGAAGGAAAAGTAGTTGAGAGATGTGATACGGGAAACAGAGAGAGAAAGAAGAAGAAGAAAACCATCAAGGTGTTGACATCATGGGAGAGGAGGTGGGTTCCCCGGCGCCTTGAGTTTGCCCAGTGAAAAAGAGCTTATGGTTTTTTGAATGCCTAGGGCCACGGCGGCGGGCAGCCACACGCTATAGGGACATGGGAGTTTACTTTGCTTTATAGAAACTATCTAGTCCTCGCATAGGTTCTGAGAAGTTATTTGACGGAGAACATAGTTTATATGTGTTTTTGAGGAAAACAGAGTTTCTCGTGACGAAAAGGTCTTGTGGTGGCTTTTTTTCTCTCTTCACAAGTTGTGCACCTAGGGGATGATTCGAGAGGTTCTGATGAACTACAAAAGGGCGCTCCCGTTCACAGATTCTTTGTCCTGTCCCGTCCTGTCCCACATTCTTTCGGTGTCACTCCTGCCATTGTCTCTACTACTTTTCGTTTCGTGCAGACATACCTCTGCATGTATCTTGTCCATGCTGCTTTGCACGACTATTCAGGCACAATATCAGTTGCATAGTGAGCACTCTTCTACAACTCTCGGGGGTATTCCCTATTCACCGCACACAGCCCTCTTCCCTTCTTCAGAGGTGAAAGAGGTCCTCTCTGCCAGACGCGGCAAGTCACTCGCGAGGACCTAGTCTGAGTGTGCGAGGCTGTTCACCTTTGGGTCGGACCGGCAACCCGCCCAGCCCTCCCAGGGGAGCAAGGAGTCCTGTTCAGCCTGGACTGGACTGGACTGGCACACAGAGTGACTCTCTACCACTCCGAGTCTCGGCAAATTCACAGCGAGGACTTGGCCTGTCCTGCTACACATACACACACCTTTTGCTCCCGCAAATTCTCCTCTTTCTCTGGATACCTACTCTTCTTTCCCAAGAAACAAATTTCATCCAGACTCCTCCTCACACACATATCATCACCCACACAAGCACACATACTCACACATACACCTACACACGCTCTCTCTACATCTAGACAAACACTACAAAGAAACCCCATCAAAGGTTACCCCCATCAAGGGGTTTCCCCCAGATCTCGGCCATGTGCTTTGAAGTCTGGAAGTGCTGCTGCGACTGCCCGGCGAGCCGCCTGCACTACTGGGACCGCTGCGGCGCCTACTACCGCGAACTGGGCGCCCACGTCAGCGACGGTCGTCCCAGGTGTTCGTTCCCCAAGGAGAAGGACTGCCCAAACTACTACAGGGTCTACCAGAAGATCGACACGACGGGCAACGACTACGGGTGCCCGGACCTGCTCAACTGCCCCTCGCGCGTCCGCTGGGAAGAGCACATGAGGCGGCAGCAGGACCGCGACGAGGAGCGGCGGCGGATCGAGGAGGCGCTCGAGGAGAGGCTCGAGGAGCAGCGCGCAGAGTTTGCGGCCAAGTGGTTCGTCAAGCGACCCGTCGAGCAGTATCCCATCAACTTGCAACAGTCGACGACGACGCCTGCCCTGTCCTCATCCTCTGCTGCTGCCGTCAAGACGAGGCCCGTTGCCATCTCCCCTCCCGTCTTGTACAAGCCCTCGGCTGGCGCCAACTTGCCAACGTCGAGGAACCACAAGGTGACTTCCGTCCTAAAGGGGAAGATGCCGCATGTTGTTGGTGCCCTTGGTCAGCGCCGCCCACGTAACATCAAGGTGGCGGACGTTCAAGCTGCCAAGGATGCGCTGAGAAAGGAGATGGAACGCCGGTCTGAGGAGAAGTTGGCTGGCAAGATGATGAAGAAGTCTTCCAAGAATGACTGCAACAGCAACAGCAACAGCAACAGCAACAGCAACAACGGCAAAGAAAAGGGAAAAGAAAAGGTCAAGGTCGAGGCCAAGGCAAAGACGATCAAGAATCCTTCCAAGAAATGGTCTCTCGGTCTCAGCAGTCAACCATGCTCCCCAGTCCTCACGTCGACCCCGTCAGAGCATGCCATCATCTCTCAGCCCGACACGAAGACCAAGCCCATCCCCATTCGCGCCAAACGTGTTGAAAGCGACACCTATGAACAACCCGACTTTAGCACCAAGAAGACCGACTCCTCGTGTGCTTCCCAGGGCTCTGTTGCTACCTCTGCTGCTCCTGCCGCCTCTGCTGTCACTTCCCCTGCTCCGTCACCACCTCAGTCACTTCTCGACTTTGAGCACACCGTGGGCTCCATTAGCTTCGACAGCAGCACATTTGAAGACGATGATGAAGATGAAGAAGACTCGCTGGATGACGATGATGAGGATGAGGGCGCCTGGGCCACCGCAAAGACTACCCCTGCAGATGGTGTGCATGAATGGAACACGGCCAAGGAGGGCTCCTTCCTCGGGATGTTCAAGAACAACAAGGACAAAGTTGGCATCTTTGAGAACCAGCCTCCCCTGTTGGTCCAGTCTGTCTTTTGCACAAACACCGGCACGAACAACGGCACCACTGCCACTGCTGCTGCCGCCGCGCCGGTCGAGCAGGCAGAGGTTCAGAACACGCTCCCTCCGCAGCAGCGACCTTCGACCCCCGTGGCGGGTAGTCTCAACGAGGCCTTTGACACCGCCGCCTCTCCCGCGCCGACCACGCCGGGGGCTCCGAGCAAGTTCCCTTCGCTGCCGCCATCGACGCCCCCAGCGCGAATCATCGGATCCCTCGAGAACGCGAGCCCGCCGCCGCCTCCCGCGGCCCCGGCCAGACGCAGAGTGCGAAGAAGGCTGCCTCCCATGGTCCCCATGGCGCTCTTGTTGAGCGGCGAGAACAGGCCCGTCCAGATGAGGCGCGTCGGCGGGACCTGGCCCGCCCAGAGCGGTGGTAGCGACGCTGCTCCCACTCACAAGGACAAGGATCAACGCAAGCAGTAGCCATGCTGCCCCCCTCCGGTCACGCAAAGCCTCCACTTCTCCGTTCCGTCGCTTTCCTACTACTACTACTACTACATATACGATTTTTTGAGCCACAAACGACACTTTCAACGACGGAGCATGGGACAGGCTTTGTCGCTGGGAAACAAACGCGGCGTTGTGAGGTTGGCAATGGGTTATACCCGCAGGGCGGAATCACGCGATTCTGCCACGATTTTGAGCGATTTTGGAGTTTTGTACGTTGGCGACCAGAGGGAGATTTCACGGCGAGGCGCTACTTGGAATTGGGAATTTTGTACAACATCAAGATCAAGGGCAAGGGGGGAAAAGCGGCAAAGTCTCTCGCAGGAAGACCCCCCTACCCCTTGAAAATGGAGCCTCACGAGGTTTCGGAGAAGCTTGACCACGGTCGACCTGGAGGAAGTGATTGGGACGTTGAGGAGGCAATCTTCCTCCAGTCCTTCAGACGGATGGCGTAACGTTATATGCCCAACCCGGGATACATACTGCTATCCCATAATAATGAAAACCACTCAAAACTCTCCATCTGTACGTGAAAGCTTGTGACTGTTCTGACATGGCGATGTGTAAATACTACAAGCTCTTCAAGTAGCCCCCTATTTTCATCCCCATCAACCTCCCCCTTCACGACCAATCTTATCCCCAAATGATGGAACAATCACCGCCCGAGTGCCAAACTACCCTTCTTTCCACTGGAAGGGGGATGATGAAGGGAGAGTGATGCCGCTGTGCATGGCAACTACTACCCCATCCCATGATCTCACGGGGGGGGGGGGGGGGGGCATCGCCGCCCATCGCCCGACACCTCCCGCTCGCGCGAGAGCCGAAAGCCGCACCGTCTTTTTTTCCCCTTGTTCAGGCCTCGTCACATCTGCCCGCGCGCGCCTCTCTCCTTTCCCCCGACCTCGATGCGTCTCTGGGGGGAGGCGGGTCGCCCGGCCGTCCCAGGTTCTGACATGTCACCCGTCGCGGGCCTGTATGATGCGCGTGCGTTGCTTGGCGCGTGAGGCGCGGGCCAAGATTTCCGTTGCTGCACGTCCTTCACATACTTCCTTCGAGAGGCTTCGCGAGCCGGCCGTAGGTATCTCCCTTGTTGGCTGCTTATGAATAGACTAGACCCATCATCGTGGGTTCACTTCGACTCTGTACTGTCGAGAACATGGTCAGTTAAAGAGTAGACATGTTCATCGTACCGGTTTGGAAGCCAAGTAACGGACAATCAGAAAACTGTACAGTAAATCATGTATTAGTGGGGAGAACTAGTCATAAACATCTCTTCGTCAATGCTTTCCCCTGAGCCAGCTTCTTTCGCGGAAAAGCCTGCCCGCCTTTTTGAAGTACAGGAGATGGCCCCAAGGTTCCATCAAGCCCGCGGAACAAACCAAGTCTGATGCTATTAGACGCCATTAACGCAGCAATCTACACCCATACGGTTGTCGGCGACTGCACAGGTGTGTTGTACGTATGCAGGAACGCCGTCATGCAGCGGCCGTGCCAATCTTCTGCTCGAGACCCACGAGCTCCGCAAAGCCGTCCATTTGTTCGTCGAGGTCTTGGCCTTGTAGCAGCGTGCATGGCTTCCGCGGCGGCCCACCATATCCGTGATGCTTCTGGAGGGCGGCCTTGACTGACACGAACCCTCCTTTGATGGCGGCCCAGTCCCCCCGCGCCACGATGTGCTGCAGCTGGACGGCTTCGTCCGTTCGGCCGGCCCTCCACAATCGCATGACCTCATTACACGCTCTCGGGGCGATGTTGGCCAAACCAGCAATCACGCCGTGTCCTCCTATCGAGAGCGTCTGAATGGTGAAGTCGGCGCTGCCTCCAAAAGCCCGGAAGTCCGAGCCCTTGGTGCCTGCCACGATACGGGCGAGCTTACCCGTGTTGCCGCAAGTCAGCTTGACGCCCACAATGTTGGGATGCTTGGCAAGTCGCAGGATTATGTCGGAGCTCAGGTCTAGGCCGCCGCACGGCGCCGGAAAGTTGTAAATGAGGACTGGAATAGGGCTGGCGTCTGCCACCGTCTGGAAGTATTCCACAATGAGGTCCGCATTCAAGAGACTCCCGTAATAGGATGGCGGTAGTATTAACGCATGACTGCCGCCAGATTCGGCGGCTTCACGGCAGAAAGAAATGGTTTGTCGTGTAGACTGTGCTCCGCAACCAACAATCACAGGGATCTGAGACTTTCCCGCCGAATCCAGCGCCTCACGGCTGGCCCGAGTGATGGCTCGCCTCTCTTCATTGTCGAGATGGACTGCTTCGCCATTGGAACCGTGAGTCACAAGACCGGCTACCCCAGCATCAGCGAGACGCTTGGCATGACGAGCCGTAGCCTCGATATCGACTGTATCCTCTGTTGTGAAGAAGGCCACAGTTGGTACGTAAACGCCGGGCTTGAGGGGTATTTGAGAGAGAGCTTGAGAAGGTGGCTCCGAACCGTTGGCAGCCGCCCTCGCGGATGTATGTGCAGTCATGTTGAAGATGGTGTCCAGAATCAAGACCTGGTCTGCTATGGTGATGATTCAATATCTTTCGCGAAAGTGAAAGGATAGAGAGTATGGTGTAACGGTAGGTGGAGTGAAGAAGAAGAAAGGCTGCTGACAAGACGTAAGAGACGGAGGCTTTTGTAGTCGAGGAGTCGAACGTACGAACTTTGAAGTACATCCCATGCAATTCATCCGAGGGAACCGTGAGTTCACATCCTGGATGCTTGTGATGCACAGAGGGACAACAGCACTCGATCCCACCACAGCTGCCCCCACGACTGTCCTTGTTCAGGCATGGTTCGTTCGACTCGCCACGAGTTCCTCCCCGTCTTGCAGACCCCCACGGACAATAGCGTTCCCATCGGCGGACCCAGGGCCAATGATCCAGCTCCCCACACGATCCGCGGATCCACTCGTGCGGGAGAGGGGCTTGCTCGTGGGCCGAGTCGTCTTGGCTGTTGTGCCACTTGTGCCTTTCCTCTTTGTGTAAACTGTCGTCCTTGCGCTTTGCATTTACTGAAATGCTGCATCGATCACACCTCGAGGGGAACCGGTCAAGAAGAATCGGCACGATTGCGTAAAAAGAGCCGTTTCAATTTCAAGCACTGAAAAAGAGAAATGGTCGATTCTTTGGTTGTTGGTTTCCGGACAAGTCGTTAATTGCCAGGCTGAAAAGGAGTCATAGGACATGGCGGTTGTCCATGGGATAGACCCCCACTCTCGGTCTGTGCACGTTGATGCCGCCGGCCGAGAAACCCGGCGCATCCTGTCAAAATGCAACCATTGTCCCGGTGCTGTCTTCGCGATGACTTGTTCCTGATCGAGGGTGCCAATATACTTGGCTAGTCTGTCTATCAGGAGACGTGTCAAGCTCTTTGTCTGCGTAGAGTCGCGGATCTGAATGCTGTTGACTTTATAGTCTTCAAGTAAAGGTAATCGCATTCGCTCGGCTTTACTTAGCAGACTATCGAGCAGCGATGGTCCAGCTCAGTGTTTGACCCATGTGTTTCCACACACCCGAAAAGTTGGACGTTGAGGAAGATTACTGTCCTGTCCAGATGGAAATGGTCAAGCACATCAGCCGAGACATTTGCCGCCCAGTTTCGAGGGAATGATGGGAATGTGCACTTCGTACACTGGCCGGTCATAGTTTGTCCCGCCAGCTCGAACGAACGCCTGACAATGCACCAGTGTCGTGCTTGTGTTCCAGTAGGACGACCGGTCAAGGCAAGCTGCAATGTCTCCATTGCTTCACGTTCCTTTGCAAATTCGATTGTCTTGTCGTCAGTGTGTCTTCTGAGAGCCTTGTAGGCAACTTTCGATGAAGCACTCGCCAAGAGTCTGTCTGCTACAAATCATTCCCTCCGATATTGATTGAATGTGTGGTTCAGGTCGTCATCGAGAAGCGTATCGCACTGGCGTATGCAGGTTGTCTCCCGATCTCGCGAGTCGTCTTCCGTTATCGCGAAACGTCGAACAATTACCAAGCGAATGTCGTCTGCCAGGGTGTTGTTTTGTAGTGAGGGGCCGCGTTCAAAAATGAGTTAATCAGGACGCAGAAAGAGATTTCGTCGGGAAATTCACGTCATGTTTTTTGTTGCTGTGATATGTGACATCTGGCAACATCGCGGCTCAAGTCGGAAGGTGCTCGACTGACCTCGCCTTGGTCAGCAAACCTGGCAAGTGCGCGGGTCTCCCCCTGCACTTTCCTCGACATTCGAATGACTGGATGTTTTGCGGACTGTTACTTTTACTGCCACTCTGTTCCTTTCATCTATCATTAGTGGCATCACTCAACATCCAATCTTCCTGACGCAGGTTGCAAACTCGTCTGGCGTGAACTTTCGCGGCTCAATCTGCGCTGCACTTGCGCTCATCTCCTGATGTCCAGGTCCTCACAAATAAGTCAATGTGGAAGCAGTTCCGCCACTCGAGAACAGTCAAATGGTCCTTGTTGGTCTATGCTGATCAATCCTTGCAGTAGCCTCGAGGCTCTCAAACCTCTACCGTTTATACCCCTTTCTACCATCCGGCCTCTTCCCTGTAGGAGACAAAAAAGCACATCGGAATGCAAAACTCCCCAACCCGTCATGGCAACTACTTGGACTGGCTGTTGACCCAGCTCAGATAGCTGTTCCACCCAATGGCAATGACATTGGCAAAGAGAACGCGATGCTGAAGAGGCAAAAAGGTAAAGTTGATGAACTGGACAAAGGGCCAGACCATCCAGTTGGCCTTGAGGGCTGGCCACCACGTTGTCTCGAGGCGCTCGCGGGCGCTGGCTCCCTCCATAGTTGCCATGCTGCTGAGGAAGGCGCCGATCATGACAGGCGCAAAGAGAGTCTGGTCGCAAGCCACGCGCGCCAGCGTCTCGACGCGCCGGTTGGCAAAGCTTACGCGACGTGAGAGGAAGCCGAACCACGTCGTCGCCACGGGACCAAATACGCCTGTTTCGAATCGAGTCAGAAAAGTATTCGTCAAAGCCTCACCTCATCACAGAAACTCATCCTGCGCAACGTGGCGAAGATCAAAAGGGAGGTTAACCCACATCCACCATACAGGGCCATGCGCCCCGTGCGCGTCAAGTCATGAGCCTTGAGTCCGCGTCTGTCGACGAGCTGCTGGGCAGTGATGTCACCCGTGGCGAACAAAACTGCCGTCGTGACGCTCTGCGTGAGCAGCGGGCTTGACGCCAGCTTGCGATTGTACCTAGATGAGCAATCCGGTCAGATACAGGATAGCCTTGACCATCACGGAGTCGAGCACGGGCGAGCTCCTACCAGCGGAAGAAAGAGACAACCATGATGGGCAACGACTGTCTTGTCAAGTTGTCCTGACTTGTGATGACAACAGCTGAGCTCGTTTGCAGTCAAAACACAGTGAATCTCAAGGCGCTAACGTTAGCACGTCTAGCTTGAGCTCGGAGCTGTCCGTTCCTGGCCCCGAGAAGGAAAGTGACCGTGATTCCGATTTCGGAGACACCGACAATTAAGCCAGGGAAATTCAGGGAGAAGAGTGACTATTGGCCAAAAATGTCGACGAGACTCAATTGATTTATTAATGAGTGCAAGTGCACAGGCAGGAGAGGAGGAGGAGGAGGAGGAGGAGGAGGAGGGATGATCGTGGTTGAAAACAAAAGTTGATCGGTTTCCCGCCTCAATTGACTTTTTGTGGTTAGATCCACCGCTGCCAGATCTCTCTCCCCCTTTCCCCCCCCCCCCCTCTCTTTCCCGTCCCATGAAATAAGAGACGAATCCAACCATGACGAAACCAACGAAACCTGGGGCAGCCGGGTTAAAGGCTGGTTAAATCTCGCTTAATACTAGCCTCCAACTTGATGGAGGGAAACCGAGATAAAAAGGGGCGGTATGAAAGAACAGGGTGGGATCGTCCTCCCGAGGCTCCGTCGCCACGCAGACATTGTTGCCGATTGACCCACGATGTCGGGACGTCGGGCGATGCAAGCAATGACGCGCCTCTCACTCCACTGACCCGCTGGATGAGGCATCGTTTTCTGAAAATTGCTTGTTCACGATGAAAAGCAGTTTGAGATGCGGGCGAGTGTCGGGTAAGCATAGGATCTATCTTTCGTGCGCATTGAACGTTGACAGACGCTGGTTTCACTGCTCTGCTAACTTAATTTACATGAAGTATGAATATTGGTCTAAATACAGTGTATCTCTGCATTTACAACGGCTTCCCAACTCTCGCTCTTGCGGTGATCAATAGCCAATTGCTCCCTTTGGGTCTTTTGATGATGTTTTACGGTGAAAGTCGTTTCTTAACATGTTGGGATTTCGACCTGCGCTGTATGCCATGCCGCTCGCCAAGCTTTGTTCTCATCATCTTCTTTTCAGAAAGTCTACTCTCCATTTCTCTCTCTCGCACACACGCAAGCAGCCGCTCTATACCTCGGTCTCTATGCCCATTTGCTTGGTATGCCGATCAAAAAGCCCCGTCACGCCGTCTCCCACCCTGCCAATCTTGTGCTTCATCCACTGCGCCGTCCGGGGAACCTGTACAGCGGGGGGGGAAGAAGTCAGTTCAAACTTGTCCAAAAGTGCGCGCGCACACAGCATTGCCAAAACTTTGAGAGTCGAGAGTCGAAATTTGCTTACCTTCCACTGCATGATGCCGCGATGCTGTCGGTGCAGCGCCTTGTCGCGCCGCCTGTAGTCGCGCAGCTGGTCCAGCGGGCCCTGCTTATCGTCGGCGCTGCCGTCCGGGATCGAGTTGCCATCATCGTCGTTGCTGTTTTTGTTTTTGTTTTTGCCGTCGTCGTCGTCGCTGTCCGAGCTGTCGTCGCTGTCGCTAGACGCGTCCGAGTCCTCCCACACGCCGGATTCGCGGTGCATCTTATCCATCTCCTCGTTATCCCGGGCCGTGTCGATGACTTCGACCACGTCGCGGACATTGGCGTTGCGCGATGCCCATCGAGAGTGTGCACTCCCCTAGGAATTCAGTCAGCAACACAGTCCACGCACAAACACATATATCAGACACAGCGTGGGATGAAAAGGTTGGGGGCTTCTCACCAGGCCAGACTCAAATGTCAGCTTCACCCACAGCGTGCCGAGCTTCTCGCCGCACTCCTTGAGGCAGCAGGCCGTCGCGCGGTTAAAGTCACCCCTCCAAATGGGCAACTCGAGGTCCAACTGCTCATCGTCGGGCACGTCCTTGAGCCACAGGACACAGAACGCCGCGACCTTGTCTCCCAAGAACCCCTTGTTCTTGAAAGCAATCGAGAGGCAACTGGCGTATCGCTTGCGCACCGCCAGGCCCAGGTGCTGGTCTTTCTTGGCACTCCATTTCCTCTCGCCGCCACCGTCCAGCGGATACATTTTGCCCATGCTCATGTTGGTCCTTAGCTTGAGCTTGCACGACCTGAGCTCCTCGGGGCAATCCGGGCTGACGGCCAGCGACTCCAGGTCCACCGTTCCGTAGTTCCAGCCGAGCAGATTCCGTGGCGCCTGTAGTTGGACGCTTCGCCACACCAGGGACAGCCGTATCCTTCCATGACCTATGCCTCCTGTCAAGGGCCAGAAGCCCATGACTTGTGACCGCGTCTTGAAGATTTCCCCCAGCGGCAGGTGCACGATGCCGAGGAGGGGATTGTCCTCGTGCAACCGAGCGTCGCGCACAGTCACAAACACCTCACATTTTCGCCAATCGCGGATGAACCGCTCGCACCCGGCGTTGAAGAAGGGTTTGGCATTTTGCGGCTTTGTCCGCGTTTTGAACGTCTTGCTGTGGTTAATTACGACGGTGCAGTACGAGCTCGGCAGCGTGTCACCCGTCTCTTCCTCGTCGCTCGCTTCATCGTCATCCTCGGCTTCTCTCTTGCTAAGCTTGTCAAGCTCAAGCCCGGTGATGTTGTGTATTTGCAAGCTGAGTAGGCCGCTGGGATAGTCGTCCGGCGGTGGTGCCGAGATCATGATGGCGTCTGTTTCTGTCTTGAGCTCCTGCGCCTTGAGCTGTTCCAGTTCCTCTTCATCCCGCTCTGTCTCGCCTTCCTTGAGCATGATTTCGCGGAGTTTCCGTTCGCAGCTCTTGTCCACTAATGCCTTGAGTTGCTCCATGGAGCGGATATCAGGATCATGCGTCTGCTGCTCAAACTGGCATTGCTGCAGTTTCGTCTTTGCAAAGTATCCCACGCTCCACTCCAGTTTGCCGGGCATATTGTCGCCTGCTTTGAGTGCCCGGAAGCCATCAACACGATCCCACATTTTCCCCCTTGATCGTTCGTCCGTCATGAGGTCTTTCAAGGGAACTTCGATGCGACCCAGGTCGTCGTCTGCTGTGAAGCGGTCCGAATCCCAGAGCTGTACGCGTAGCCGCTCTGCAATGTTGAGCTCTTCGGGTGTGACGAGTACAAAACACGTCTCGTCCCAGTGCGGCTCCATTTCAGAGACGAGCACACGGGTGCTCCAGAGAACCTTGCCAAATTTGGCCCATCCGACTGACACGTACGGATCAGATGTGCCCTCCTTGATAAAAGGAATCCCAGCATCGCCCATCTTGAATTCGTAGCCTCGCTTGATGTTGATCATTAGCACTCCCGCCGAGTTGGTGTCCTTCTTAAAGTCCTCCCCTGCGAGCATGTCCTTCAGGTCGATCGTCAGGCTCTTCGGCGCCACGTACTCGGCTACGGCAGCGTCGACGGCAGACTGTACAAAGTTGCTGATGAGCGGAACGTCCATGATGTTGAGGCCTCGCTGACTGAGGGGCATGCAACTCAGGTCGACCTTTGGCTGTCCTAAGAACGTAACGGTACAGAGCGCGAAGAAGGGAGGATCTGGAGTCAATTGCAGTCGCAACCGCATGACGCCGACAATTCCTTGTAGATCCACCCAGACCGGTATCTTGACGTTGCCAGGAAGATAGAATGAAAGATAAAGATGCATGTCCTTGGTTCGATTCTTGAGACTCTTGGAGCTTGATCGCGTACGGTAGGCGAATGCGACCTCGAGGTTGATAAAATCGCCTTCCTCTCCTTCCATGCCATCAGGCACAGACTGCTTCTCACTCTTGTGACTTGACGAACGGCTGTCTGAATCGCTTCGGTCGGAGCTGCTCCCATCAACGTCGTTATCACAGTGCTCTTCTTTTGACAGCTTGCCGTCTTCCGTGACAGACTGAGCTGCTGCGGCCGTGGGCAGCCAGCGGATGCCGAGGATCCGAATCGCCTCACTTCCCTGGCCAATGTCCTCGACGCTAACCATGCGTACCAACCTCGGAAGCGAGGCCTGCATGACGTCTTCCAGGGTATCGCATAGACTGGCGAACAGGTCAGGGTTGATGAGAGGCCAGACGGAGCCGAGAATTGAGTTGAGCCAAGCGGTCGATTCTGCCTCGTTTTGGCTCGCGCGCGATTCCATTTGACGACGTTGCGCGTCCCAGACCTCGTCTTGGAAAATGTTGCTGATCTTGCGGGATGTGTAGTCGCCTACCCCAACCACCACGATTGCCATTGCGACTACAGTCACCATTGTTGTCTTTATCCAAGATGTAGGACTCGAATCGCTTCGGTTGTCTTGGAGACTGTCTCGAACGGATCGCCCTTCCATGAGCCTCTCTATCGACAGTGATGCCATGATTACGATGGCGATGCCAGCAAGCCCAATGGTAAGGCCTCTTCTGCTGATAGCCACCAGGTTCCGGCTCAGGACGTCAAAGTCGGGCGGCGGGAAGCGGTTTATCAGCATGTCGTGCCCCCTCTGCAGCTCGGCCTTTTCATTCCGAAGCTGCTCGTCCGACTTCCTCTTGTTCCCAAGACCCGTAGCCGTCTCAGGTGTCGACCCGTATGGCTTGTAATTGAAGTCGAGCTGCTCAAGGGCCTCGTCGGTAAAGTCGTGAATGGTAACGGGGAGGTGCGTGACGGGGTCGGTAACTTCACGCTCGGCGCGCTCCCTCTTTCTATGCTTGAGCTGCTTTCTCCGCTGCTTTGGGTCCGTCGTATTCTGGTTCATCTGCGAAGTGTCTTTGGGTATCTCGTCATCGTCCGCGACGGTGCTCGTCTTGTCGTCGGTGTCGGCACGGCGCGTGCTCGCCGTCGACGGGCGCTCGTCCGGCTTCGTCTGAGCCCATTGCCAGTAGGGAGCTCCATCGTCGTCGGCGTCCGGAGTCTGGTCATCGTCGCGAAGTGCCTCTTCCTGCCGAGCGGCCTTGGCCTCGCGATATCGGGATATGGTGGGAATGGGCCTTTGAGCGCTGTAGGGAGTGTGGTAGCGCCTCACATCGTCGACGTCGTCTTTGCCGGACATGATGGCGTGGAGGACGCTTCAAGGCGTTGATTCACTTAACCCATTTGTGATGAGCTTACGAATTAGAGCCTCCACGTTGAGAGAGAAAAAAAGAAGGAATTGGCAGAGCAGGAAACGGCCGAGGTTCAAAGGCGGATGGTGCGCCCGCTCCAGTTACGTCATTCGGCCGAACTCTTGGCAGAGATACTTACTGTACCCACCTCTTCTTGGTGTCGGACAAGCAGTGAAAAGCAACAGATGGCAGGCTGCAGTCATGTTCAGAAATCGAAGCAGCGGTATTGATCTCCATCTTGTGGCTGTGTTGCATCTGCTGTCACCATGCGACCAACATGCCGTGCCGGTGGAGGGTGACGCTGCTGGGCCATTCGCGGAATCGGACACGGCGGCATCTTTTGACCAGCACAGAGACACATCAGAAGTGATTGCATACTGTAACTTACTGCATAGTGTACGAAGTGGCCATTATTGATGACCAGAAAGAATGATTATTTGGTGTACTCAATTTAAGTGACGAGTCATATAAGCAAGGCAATCTGGAAGTCGTATGTACTTGGTGCCTATTAAACATGAGAACAACGAGCACGGCAGCAGCTGAGACACCTGCACTCGAAAGCGACAGCGTATTCGTAAAGCCGTGATGAACTACAGTATGTGTCTGTGCATCGTGTTGGGTCTCCATCAAATACCTGCCTGAGTGCTGCACCGTCTCGCCATCTGGCGCGACTTGATAAATTTCCAATGGTCGCTTCGCTTGATGACATACTGTACACAACATCAAAGACAGCCGGCGCCGACAATGCCGATAGTGGAGCTCGCCCGGTCCATCTCGGTCGGACCCGGAGTCGGGATGGAGTATGGAGACCGCGTGGTGGGAATGGAGTCATTTTTATGCAGTAGCAATGGTTCTGGACTTGAAATGGGAAACATCCCGTCAACTGGCACTTCATATACACAATACCGTAGGGTTCAGACTATCTGCTAAACATTTGATCTCTTCAACCTGTCAACCCGAAAAGGTCGGTACAGTAGTGCGTCGATATCGTACGACTCCCCACAGCGGGCAGTCGGGGCGATCTGGCAGGGATGGATGGCCATGGACTCGTGGACGGGGCAGCGGGTGTCGATGTGACGTAGGACCGAAGTCTTTTAGACATCAGATAGATGATTGTTCCAGAAACCACTCTTAGAGCTTGCAGGTTCGCAGAGGCGAGGCATATTCCATCACCAGATTCTACATACGTACTCTCATCACACCATAGCCTTGAAGAGACGGATTCGACAGTCCAAGAGCAGGCTACGGAACTATTGACATCTCGAGACCCTCGGTGAAAGCCAGCTGTTGGTTCCGAGACCGCCCGGAAGAAACGGGCAGCACGCTCTCCGCTCAATGTGAGCAAACTCGCCATAGAGCCCCATGGTACGAAGTAGAAGCCTAGGAGAACCACGCTTCAAGGCGTCTTCTGCAAAGTACCCATATGTTCAAGCAGCGGGCTGAGCGTGAGACTCGTGTTGGCTGCTGTTTCGGGCGCTCTCGTGTTTCACCAAGGACCGGGTTTCGGAAGGTCGTGAATCAGACGGCGGCAATCCACATGTCGAAAATACGCCTCGTTCAGGCTAGGGAGGTCATCACCAAGATTGATTGGCGCCCTTGATCAACTTAAAGTTACTCTACCAAATCTGCCAGGATCATCATGGACCCCTCGGTCGTGGGGGGTTCTTTGCTTGCGAGCCAACGGCATGCGGCGGTTAAGCGCCGATGATGCAGCGTTGAGGCGCTGCCGTTGGCCTGCCTGCATGCTATGTGTCTGCTAGAGGTCATCTAGCCGCCTTCTCACCCCTTCCAAGTTTACTATTATGTATTGTCAAGATGCCCTCATTATCGACTCTTGGAACAGGTCTGGATTTTTTTCAACCCTTTTAATTCGGGAATCCGTTAAGAAACCCGTCAGGTCCAGGGTAACAAGAGTAGACTTCAAGGTAGTCTTACAACTCACCAGTACAGCACAATCGCTCAGACTCCTACGCTAAAGCTTCGTAGTTCATATCTCTGTCACTTAGCTCCATGGCCTGACGCCAAGAAGAATCGGGGATTTTGAGCACAGACAAATCAGAAGCCGTATGTAGCCAAGCAGAAAGCGCACCTGCCCCTTGTACTGTCCTCGCCGCACAGGGGGGGTTTGGGAGAAGGCGCTTCCGAGTACCTGCAGCATCCAAGGATACCCCCCTTCTCGGGCCCGTTGCGGTGACACGAAGGAAGAGGGAAAGCACTTGGAATACCTCGAACCAGAGGCGCCTTCCGTTGCTTCTCTCATCGCTCTCGACTCTTCACCTCTTTTCTTGCCACAAGATCCGACATCTCACCAAATCGCGAGACAGCCGGATGTGGATGTCAATCACTTACTAGCCGTCGCTGGTTCTTATCGACGGCTTCTTGCAACTTCAACTGCGAACAAGCCGGACGCCATCGACGCAAGTCACACTGTCACACGTACCTACTCATCTCCCAGCCGCACAGCGACGACTCGACGAAACGCAAGTCCAACGAGAAGCACCGCAATTACTCTACAAGACGAGACGAATAATTCTCGATCGAATCCTCAACCGCGCCTTGCTCCTCGAACCACTGCCTCTCTCGTCTTGATCCATCCCCCCCCCCCCCCCCCCCCCCCCCCCCCCCCCCCCCCCCCCCCCCCCCCCCTCCCCCTTCACCCACTCCCCCACCCCCCGCCCC